>JZLH01S0214405.1:0-39014 GCA_001188425.1 Eucidaris tribuloides
TCGTCATCGTTATGGATATATAATTGAAATTCAAACCAGTATTTCCAAGTGCAAATAAAAATTGATTTGCGCGTATACATATTCGTTTGCAAGCCTATTATGCAACGCCAGGTGACGTTGCTATGTAACTAGCGAGTCGCAGAGTATTAAGTACAAACATATTATAATATAATTAAAATCATAACATAATATAATACAATATATAATTCATGTGTAACAAGTCCTATGTACATATTCGATGAAGCTGAGTAGAATGATGCAACAATAATAACAAGTTCATTATTTTAAAGTTTTATATATAACACACACTACTTACAGTATATGTATAATTTATATTTAAATCTGGTTTGAAAACTTACTTGTAATGGAAATATTGCCTCTTTGTTTTTACGATCGCTATCGTGTATCCTCGACATTATGAAAGGAATTACATGGGAATTCGGTTTTATACCTTAGCGAAGCGAACATTTGATACAGTTTACTAACATTGAGGATTGATATTTTCTTCCCTGCATATGTTGACCGATGAAGCGTCATTCTGATTTCTAAGCACGATCACTTGTTTTCTTCCTATGTATTGTTTGGCCGTTGGATTCAACAACTGTATTATATATATAAATATAGTATAGGCGAAAATTCAGGAGGACAATGAATGACCACAGGACGTAGCTTTCCGTTCCAGATTTTAATCAGCAAGCTTTCGGCATATATATATAATATATATAACATACATGTAGTTTTAAATATATATGTATATATATATATATATATATATATATATTATAATATATATATATATATATATATAGATATATATATATATATATTATAGTATATTCCAGCGAGAACCGTTTGTTAGGAGCGATCGGCTAAAGTGCTCGATACTACATTATGCATTGCAGACAGAGCGATCGGATCGTACTTGGTGATTATATATACATAGCGACACTTACATGCCTTATAATCTTAATTTATAGTGATGCCCCTTATATTCGCCATAAGTGATTAGATAATAACATATATTTTTGGGGGGGGGGGAAAATAATTCTTGTTTGGATAATGGATTGTACCATTTTCACCCAAATGTGAATATGCAATAGACCATGTCATAGTGTCTTCAAGTTTATGGATGTTTCCTCTTCTGAAACCTTGTGCAGAGTTATTTTTCTCACCTGTTCTTATTATTTTCAATACCAAAAATGTAAATTGCATACATTAGTTGCTATGTCTGGCAAGCCTACAACAAGCTGTCAGGTGCTAGGAACAACCTTTGTCAGAAAAGTATGCATAGAAATTGGATTCATATTATACAGTTTATAGGCAAAGTTACGTATGCCCTAGTCTAGCAGACCCTAGCGTCCAGACATTTATTTAACAACACAAAAAATATATACCAGATAATGCTGGCATGAGGAGTTATAGCTGGATAGTGAACAATTTTATTGGAGGTGGATTGAATACGATATAACTAATCAGATTTATTTAATTAATGCTTAGTTAAAAAGATAGGGTTCAGATTTTGCTCAATTTCCAACCCCGACCTGTACAAATTTGAAACTATGCAGAAGTCAAATGGTGTGTATGAGAGTGTGTGATTTGTCCACACACAATAGCAATAGACAATGGCTGTGCACATCGGAAATTGGAAACGCTGGAATACAATATTCTCATCCAGGTATAGGGTAGATGAATGCTCTAATAATATTCATTAGAAAGTAGCCTGGCCACTACTAGTCTTTATTCACAACTTTTGTAAAACAAAATGGAATTCAAATTTAATGTAAACTAATGGCCTAAAGATTTTTTTTTCAAAAGTGATGAGAAGTCATTCCATTCAATCAAAATAATTATGTTGATGCTGCTGATAATGATGTAATTTGATTAACACCATTAAAAAGAACTCTACGAACATGGTAAACCAATAAAAAAAAAACTTTCGGTTTACCATCAATCATGGATTTCCTTGTTCTCCTTTATCGTAGTTACAATTCAATCGCATCATCATCATCATCATCATCATCATCATCATCATCATCATCATCATCAGGATCGACATAATTATTTTGATTGCGTGGCATCACTTCACAACACTTTCAATCCATTAAAAAGCATATTTTTTTCAGAACATTATTTTACACTAATTTTGATTTTCTTTTTACAAAGGTTGTGAATGGAAGACTAGTAGTGACATGGCTACTTTCTAATGGATATTAATAGAGCATTCATCCACCATAGACCTGGATGAGAATATTGCATTCCAGAGTTCCCAATGTGCGATATGCACAGCCATTGCCTATTGCTATTGTGCGTGGACAAGGCACACACTATCACGCACACCGTTCGATTTCTGTACAGTTTCAATTTGTACAGGGGGTTGGATTTTGAGCAAAATCTGAACTCTAACTTTTTAAATAAGCATGAATTACTTAAAAATGACTATTGATATTGTATTGAAACCACCTCCAACAAAAATATTAACTCTTCAGCTATAACTGCTACTCATGTCAGTATCATCTGATGTATTTTTGTGTGTGCTTTTAACACTATGATCACTAATGTTGCATCTGTGCACAATCGGACAATTAAGTTGAACAATCGTAATAAGTATTTTCCTCCTTCTCCTTTGTACAAAAGACACACACACACAAAAATAGCTAGTGTGCGTAGATAACATCTAAAGAAAACTTACCATATTCAATTGAATACTGCAGGAATGGAATCAAAATTCAAATAGATTACGAAAGAACATTTTGTCATTATAAGATCCTTACAATAAAGTCAGCATGCACATAGTTAAATACCAAAATTGACAAGTTTTATTTTTAAAATCTAGTATATTGATGAAAAAAAAACTACTATCTTCACTCGACTTCTATGATTGATACAAGAGTCTTGATTTTCAAGATAAAATCAATGTCTGTGGAGGTAATAAAGTCAGAGAGTAAGTGAACACTACAGGTAAAAATGTTCTGGAAACTAGACTACATATGCCCAGAAGCTACTTCACATTTAATGAGCTATGACCTTTGACCTATGGCCTACACACTCTAAAATTTAATTTGGGCCGTATTTTGATAGCATGTTTCACACCAAATCTCATGAAAATCCATCAAACATTACTGAAGTTATCGAACGGAAACCAGTGTTTCGGACCGTCCAGCCGGACGGACAACGGCGTTTCTACAGTGCGTCTCAAAGAAAAATGGTCCGATGGGAAATTATGAAAATTATGAAAATTATATACAAGCTAGTTAAGTCAGTAAGTTGGGTATTGTCATAAAGCTACAACAACATACTTTCCAGTGCAATTTATTTCATATCATTTAGTTGTGTCAATCCTGAGATATATTGACTTTTCTGGAATAACGCGAAATCGCGTTTGTCCCAGTGTACTGTATTTGCCTTACATGTGCATGCAGTTTCTGCATGTTGTTTAACAAAGAAAACTCAATGAGAGTGTGAAAAGTACTTGTTAATCGTTCAATTTAGCTGAACAAATGTTTTTTTCAGGTTGTCCGTTTCTAATTTCCTATAATTTGAAGTACGAAGGAGGTACATAACTTTGAAACAAGGGCTAAAATAAATAAGATGTGCAGATCACCATGATGTCAGTGTGACTGCAGTCTGGTGAACAGAAGACACGAACATGTGCAATATTATTTCAATGCCGAGTATGTGTTATTTGTATTTGATTTTTTTTATTTACTAGATAATCAGAAATAAACATATTGAAGGAAAAATAGCATTTGTTATTTATTTTATTATTGATTGTTATCGTTCAATTTGTATGAGTTTTGAAAGTAACAATAATACCACTTCAGTTTTCATTGTGACAAATACACAAAAGTGGGACAAACGTGATTTTGCCTGACTGCCAAAAAAAGTAATCATAACTTGTGAATTATAAAAGCAAATTGAATTGAAATGCACATACCTTTTCTTTTGAGAAAATTATATACCTTACATATTTTTCTCCCGATAGGACCATTTTTTCTGAGACACACTGTTTAGCACTCTACGAATTCGTCGGGCGAGAGGATAATACGTGAACATTTTCACGTCTTGTGTGACATATTGTGAAGCAAGCATACGCAATTTCTTACACTTGGGACATTCAATTCAATACTTTGGCGCAAATCCAGTTTTTGACTCTCGAAACAATGTCTCCTGTTCATCCAAGCGTGCACATATACTACACGAATATCAGACCAAATGATTCAGGATAAATCAGTCTTCTCAAGTCATATATGATCATCGTATGTTGGTACCTATTTTCAAAATTATTAGCAATTTTGTAGCAGTTATTTTTTTTAAATAGCATATTACTGCACCTTTGTATTTTTTTAATAACAATAAAGCACGTTTTGGCGACGACTGAGAACTCTTGTTTCTTCATCAAGCCGCTTTCATCCTTTTGGTGGGGCTTCAAATTTTCTCTGCTGGCCTCTGAATTCTGTGATCTGCATCATGCAAAATTCCAGTTAAAGGACCCCCGCCAAGCCTAACGGCATCATCCATGTCTGATAATGTTGGATATCCAAAATGTTCGCTCTCACGTCTTCATGTTCTTCCCCTTCACCTGCCTCACCATTATCTCCGTCAGGTTTACCTGCATTGCCACCTTCGTAACCTTTGGTGACACCAGCAACTCCTATGATAAGGACAAATGAAACTTAATGAACGGAAGGAAAATAATTGCAATAATTGAAATAATCTAGTGTGTCCGTATGTGCTTAAGAGTATGTGCATGCATATTAAGAGAAAATACATTGTTTTCATACAATTGAATGGGCACTAATTCTTTTGTTCATGCGGACCGTCGACCAGGGTCGAGGGTAGGAAGTCAGTGGTGGTGGCAGGGGTCGACCTTAGCGAACAAACTTTCTTGATCAGTAGCGGGAGCCACGGCGACGTCTCCTCCATGGGATTGGGGCTTAAGCGACAAGTCAATTTTCCTAGCCTCTTTGTCTAGACAAATTAAACGTCAAGTCCATTATATATTAAAAAACACCTTTATAATTCGTACTCCTATTTTACTGTAGGGCAAGGCCACATATCGTGACTTTTCGTGGTTACATCATTCGTAGTAGACAATTTCCTAGTGATGATTACCCAACTATTACTAAAATTCTATGTCATGTTTGTTCTCCAAAAACTACAACAAGAAATTTGATTAATTATGACGTTATTTACAGTCTTGTAACCAAGAACAAACACTTAAGATATAGAGGAATGAACCGAAAAGTATATAATTTACGTGCATTGTACAACATTTTAATGAAATGTTGTGTGGAAACTGTACAAATTACCACCAAAAAGGGTTCATATAATCCAAACTCTTTGTCTCAACCTCCAAAAAGACAATATCTATTTAAAACGAAAACAGGCTGAAATGTTCCCTAAAATATGCCCTACAACTGCAAATCCAGTTCATGTGATATGAATTTATTTCTTATCTTTTGCGCTCCCAGTTTACCTTGCTGACTTGCGGTGACCATGTTTATATCAAAGGAAGAGAGTTAGTGAAATATGTTATTTATACACCACTGTCATACACATGCATGAATTAATTAACGACCGCTGCATGTCCATGTCTACGAGGTCCATGGTCATATCCTCGTTCGTTCAGGGTATGCTTCACAACCTAAGTAGTCACGATGCTTCTGTGAATTCGAGGATGTTTGAAAACTTAATGGGAACTTTGGCGACGCATTTGAGAGCGGCCATTCTATGAATAATGGGAACTGCAAGAATGAATTTTGTTAGGTTCATTCAAAAGAATACCTTTACCAGTACATTCCGATACGCATTAATGTAACACCGTAGGTATTCATAATTATAAATAAAGACCGATAAAGTGAGTAACGATCGTCTCTGTAAAGGCCTCCGCACACTGTACGACTTTTGTCGTACGACTCGGAATTATGACGTAATTGACGTCATTATCATGAATCCAGAAAAATCGCAAGCAAGTCGTACTAATCGTAGGAATTCGGCATGCCAAAACCTACGACTGGTCGTTGCGATTTCGTTTCGACTGAGCTCATTCAGCCAATCACGAGACAGTATTTGATGTGCATGAACATGAAGAAGCTCGAGCTCGCGCACGAAAAAGGCAAAATTTTGAGTAATTTTGTTTGATAATTGTGTGATATGGTGTTTCTGAACATAGCTAGAGTGACTAGAGGAAATTAAGTACTGGACTTCACGGACGTTATGGTCAAACTTTCTGGTAAGAAACTAAAATTGAAATACTATTAACACTTAAAGAAATGTTTTCGCGTGATTATCTGCTGTGTGCGTTGGGTTGTTTGCCACCGGTACCATGCAGAAACGGTAGGCCACGCGGAAGCCAGGCCGATGTTAACGGCATGCATCGCCTGGCGCACCGGGCTAGCGCACGATTAGCTACCTGCCTAAGCTGGTACGGATCGGGTCGATCAGGCAATTGAAAAAAAAGACTCAAAATGGTTCAAAATCACAACAGACTAATCTCAGCAACATTACATGTAATTTCATTATATTGGATTAATCACTTTTCCACGACTAGGCTATGATGACATGAAATCTACTGCTCGCTAGGCGTAGGCCTAAATATCTGCCGGCGTAGATCCCGCGTAGATCTAACGTACGGTAACGGAATAGGCCCACACAGTCCCGGCCACAGGGTTAGTTCTCGCCTAATAACGTCAGATCTAGCCTAGGTATAAGCTAGACTACAATACGTTTCATGACTATAAATTCAAGGTACTCTTAGTAATTAATAAGTAAATTATTATGCGTGTTCAACGAATAAGGTGAAGTAGCAAATAGGATTAGGATCTGGCCAATCAGTGTTATTTGTTTTCTTTTGTTTTACGAACCTGGAATTTACATGTAGACTAAAACCTGTAAATGCAAAGTAGGCCCTAGGCCTAAAAAAAATTGGTTTACGATAGTCCTATTTTCAAATGCCTGTTCTTGCTTTTTCTAAAGAACATTTTTTTCCAAAATCCCGTAAAAATTCAATTATTTTACATTTTCAAACACCTCCCTCCCTGATCGAAAAAGGGGGGTGATATTGTGAAAAAAGGGTTGATTACAGGTGAAAAGGGGGTGTTTGGGGGGTATTAACACCCCCTTCGGCAAAAGGGGGTGTTTGAACACCCCAAACACCCCCCTGCGTACGCGTATGGTAAAGCCCATTTGAAAAAAAATAAGAACTTTTTGTTCTTTTGTCGAGGATGATGAATTACTGCATGTCTGTCTACTGTTGTGTCATCGTTTCTGAAGTAACTTATTTAAGGTCGTCTATACAAATAAATCTAAAAAAATGTAACAACCATCAGAAGCATGTTTTTCTTTGTTTTCATTTTCTTCAGCATTCTCTCGTTTCAAACCACGGTATAGTTAACTAAGTAATAGGAATAGACATAGGCCTAGGCCTACTTATTGTAATAATTATGAAAATAAGTAACTCAAACGACAGGCATGATTATTACAGGCTGCTGGAATCATTGTTGAGAGGTTTCCTGGAGAACGATGAACTTGAAAAATTGAAAACTATTAAATTATTACAGATAAACACCCATTTACACCCCCCTCCGAAGTACAATGTTCACTTCTCCCCGACCCCTCCCCCTCCAACAACAAAAACCCCCAAATGTTTGGGGGGTTTTATCAATTCATTTGTAGCTACACAAACTTAATGATACACTAGGTAGGAAGATTAAGAAGAAACCATAAAGTTTAATATTAATATTTTGTCCCATTTTTTCACCCTTATTTCTCTGAACTACAGTAGAAATATAGCAAAATAATCGAGCAATACGCGCAAAAGGTATTCTCGCAGTGAGTCACCACGATAAATCGGAAGTCGGATCGGAAGCACCGCACACATCCCGACTCGACGAACTCGTCGAATCGGAATCGGGTCGAAATCGGATCGCATAGTGTGCGGAGGCCTTTAATTGCTACATTGTAATATTGACAGTGATTCCTTCTTCAACAAATGGAACTGAGGAACTTACCTCATTAATAAGTCGATTATCTCATCAATGCGAAAAAATTGGAGAACAAACGTTTTTTTCTCATCAGCAAATCATATTGATAAATTTGTAATGCTATTTTTCAATACCAGTCTGGAGACTACAGAACTTTTATTTTTTTATAGAGCGTTATTTGGTCAATGCCCTACAGTATATATAGTTTTGAAACCTCAATGTTAGGCCCTGGTCACACTAGCAGTTGCGACTACTTGCGATCGAGTTACGACGAGTTGTCGCAGGTGATTGCTGTTGTAGGAAGAACGTGCGAGTTATCGTACAACTATGGTAATCACTTTTGATCGCAAGTAATGGTACGATCGAAAAATTTTCAACTCGGTTTAAAATCCTGGCTACGATCAAATTGATTGAAAGAAGTGGTAAGCAACCGCCAGTGATTGTGCGTGCATCGTGCAATCACAGTACGATAATTGTGCCACTAATCGCACTTCCAAGAGAGAATTTGCATAGATACGAGTAATGGTAAACTGATCGCGGGTAGTCGAGTCGCACGTTAAATGGTAGCTCATCGTATGATAGATGATCTTGGCTTGCGAATATCTGGAGTGTGATGAATACATTTTTGTCTCGCCCAACAGATGTCGTCCGTCCGCCCGTCCATCGTCCGTCCGTCTTCCGTCACAAATGTCAAAGTTTACGAGCAAGAGTCTCTCATGACATATATCTTGGCGACTAGTATTAGTCCAATGGTGACCAAACACGGGTGGTAGATGCACTAGGGGTACCATCATGTTGTTGTCCGGTCGGAGGTCACATAGTGAGGTCGAAGGTCATTTGAGGTCAACGTTAAAGTTTACGTGCAAGACTCTCTTGTGACACACAACTTGGCAACCGTTGATGCAATGGTGACCAAACTTGGATGGTAGATCCATTAGCATACCTGCCAACCAGTACGATTTTTCCAGGGCAGTTTTGGCCTTATCACAGTTATTAGGCGGTAAGGTAAACAATAAAAACGTTATATAATGAAAAAAAAAATTAGAGTTCGAATGAGAAAAAAATATTTGAAACAGCTAAACAAAGGTTTTCTTTAAAAAAAAATGAGTAAAACATACCCTTTTTTCCGTCACTCACCAGTAAATGTAAACACGTGATTTCCATTACAATTTGGGCATTGTATTAAAATCACTGTAGTAACCAGGGAGTTTGGTTTCATTTATTTTGGTCATTCATGTACATTCTTATTATAATCAACGTTATTGTTATTTGCGTAGTAACTGCAATAAGGACTGCCCTGGAAAAAATCGTACTGTTTGGCAGGTATGCATTAGGGGTACCATCATGTTGTGGTGCGGTTGGAGGTCACATGGTGGGGTCGAAAGTCACTTCAGGTCAATGTTAAAGTTTACGGGAAGACTCTCTCGCGACTCATAACTTGGCAACCGTTGGTCCAATAGTGACCAAACGTGGGTGGTAGATGCACTAGGGGTACCATCATGTTGTGGTGCGGACGGAGGTCACATGATGAGGTTAAAGGTCATTTGAGGTAAAATGTTTAAGTTTACCTGCAAGACTCTATTGGGGGACCTTCTTGTTATCTTGCCATCAGAGGTCAAATGGTAAGGCCTTGGTCACACTAGCAGTTGCGACTACCTGCGATTGAGTTACGACGAGTTATGCAGGTGATCGCCAGTAGTTGCAGCTAGATCGTGCGATTTATCGTACGACAACCATGGAAATCTCTTGTGATCGCAGGTGATGGTACGATGAAAAATAGGTTTTCAAACCGGTTTGAAACCTGGCTACGATCAATTTGATCGCAAGAGGTGTCAAGCAATCGCCAGTTATGCGTGCGCGGCATTCGTGCCATCACCGTACGATGATCGTGCACTAATCGCACTTCCAAGAGCGAATTTGTATAGATACGAGAAGTGGGAAACTGATCGCGGGTAGACGCAAGTCAAATGGTAGCTCATCGTACGATAGTATGATCCTGACTTGCGAATACCTGGAGTGTGATTAATGCTTTTTTCGGTTAATATTTGTTGTTGCTGTTTATAAAGTGAATGTCATTCTCGGGATCAAGTCCGGAATGAACTTCAACATCATCTTGTGCATCTTCGACGGAGGTTCCTTTTATTTCCTCCGCTACAGGCTTCGCCCTCTTCCTGAGCTTTCTTGGAGGCATGTCTGAATTATACTGTACATGTAATGTACGAGTACATGTGGTCTTTATGAACATTAGTGGTGCATGTCAGAAAGGAATACTGATTTATATAGCAACGTGAATAATGAACGCAAAATACATATTTTCCTTTGTTGAGGTTGTTTAAAAAGCATTCCATTCACACCTTCTTTTCACAAACGCATAATTTTGCATATCGAAATGCAACCGCAGCATCGTTTGAAACCAGTGAATGCACGACGTTCGTACGATGAGCAGAAGTAACCGTACGATTAGCTACCATTCATCGCAAGTGATCGCACGAATACCTGCCACTAGTCGCAGCTAATCGCTCGTTTGTGTACCATTAGCCGTAGGTAATCGCACATTTGCCCACCACTTGCCGCAAGTGATCGCACCTGTCTGCGACTTGTCTCAGGTGATCGTGCAACTAGTGGTGCGATTAGCGATTGGTATTTCGTGCGATTACCTACGACAAGTGGCAAACAGGTCGTACAAGTGTGACCATACAGCACAAATCGTGCGAGTTACTTGCGACCTGGCTGCGGAGGCCCTTGTCGCTACGATTCATTGATCGCAGGTAGTCGTAACTGCTAGTGTGACCAAGGCCTAAGGTCAAAGGTATTTTCAGGTCAAACGAGATGTAGGGATGTACTTTGGGAAAGTAACCCTTCTGTAGTCACGGGTGGGCGAGACACAATCTTGCAATTGCCTTGTTTTTATAGTATTGATAATTGTTGCTGATGAATTATGTATTGTGATATAGTGTGGAACATTTGTAGTACCACAAATGCAAATTCCAAGTTATTGCAAACAAAAGTGTGCGATTTGTAATGTTAATCATTCTCAATCTCACAATGAACCATCATTTAAATACTCTAAAAATATAACATATACACCCTTACAAACAGGCAAAGTCATGCATACATGTACATACACTTTTAATTATTCCCCTATCACTATTCAAAACAGGTTTATTTTGAACTCAACCATACATACATTCGTATCAAACCCGACTATCAATTAGAAAACCCTAAAATAATTTTAGGTCAAATATCTAGTCAGCATCATGGACAAGATATCTGGAACGCCTTACAGCAATTCTTAAACGCGTCTTTAGCAAAACATATCCAAGCCTAATTAATTTAAAGTCCTACTGCAAATATAAGGCCGCTGCCCTAGTGAAGCTTTTGCTGTCTCCTGCTTACTTTCCGTTTATCTCAAGAACTACAAGTACATACTATCTAATTTGTTATTGCATAATTCAATTGTTTGTTATATCGTATAAAGCGACAGGTGGAAGCCTTTGGTTGGTGTTCATGCATGTATCATTCAATTCAGACCTTTCTTCACAAAGGCAATATTTTGCGTATCCAAATACTAATCGTTTCATATAAAACAAGTAAACCCACGACGTTCGTGCGATGGACACAAGTAATCGTACGATTAAGTACCATTTATCGTAAGTTATCGCACGAATACCTGCCACCATAGTTGCAGCTATTCGCACCTTTGTGTGCCATAAGCCGTAGGCAATCGCACATTTGCCCACCACTTGCCGCAGGTAATCGCACGACTGGCTCCGACTAGTCTCTAGTGAACGTGGCACTAGTTGTGCGATTAGTGGCAGGTATTCGTGCGATTGTCTACGGCAAGTGGCAGACAGGTCGCACAAGTGTAACCATACAGCACAAATCGTGCGAGTTACTTGCGACCTGGCTGTGGAGGCCCTTGTTGTACGATTCATTTGATCGCAGGTAATCGCAACTGCTAGTGTGACCAGGGCCTTGCTCACCTAACAATATTTCTGTGGAGAGTTCATAGAAACCAGCTTTGAGAAATCTTTCGCTCATACCAGGACGATTCTCAGGAAGTATTTTATTGTACCAGTGTCTTTTTCTGTTTATCCAGTCAGTTAACATTTCAGCAACTCCATCATTCTTTTGGTACCGTATCAACTCCTCCTCTTTTAATTTGAGCACCTCGCCGAGAGCTTTTATCTGCTCTGGTTTTATGCGGCTCGCAACATTTTGAATGGTCTGCTCACTCAACTTCTCCTCACGATATTTCCCTGTCAAATGATAAACGTCATAAGGTTATAGTACTAAGATGTACCATGCCAGAAACTTTGAGTACCTTTTAACAATGATAAACCGCTTCAGTAACGTATGCACATTGTATGCGTACTTTTCTGATAAACGTTGTTCTTAACAAAATCTTGCCGGTCATAGCAACATCCGGTGTATTCAAGTTGCGTTCTTATTTTTGAAAATATATTCATAGAAACATAAAATAAATAGCTCATCACAAGGCGGCAAAAGAAAGTATTCATAAATTGGAATACATTACCGAAGCAGTGTATTTGGCGCCCAATGGTGTATTCTTTATTGCAATGACGAAATCAAGTAAAACATTTCAATATTACATGTGTTAATGGCGTGTAAATGTGGTGAGATATTCGTCGTTAAAGCCCCCTCACATCTGACCGAATGTAGGGGGACGAAGGGTGACGAATGGGGAAAAATGCACGAAATGCACGCGAATTCAACGAATTCAAATAAAATTTTCGTTAAATCATGCGATCAGTAACTATTGTCAAATTTTATCAACGAACGGTCCCTTATGGAAAGAACACAGTGTTGCCACAGTGTGTACCACAGTGTGTACCACAGTGTGTACCACAGTGTATACCACAGTGTGAAACACAGTGTCGAACACAGGGTAATAGCACTATGTGGTTAATATATGATTTTGGGACGTGTGGTAACGCTGTGTATTTACCACACTGTGTTACACAGCGTTACCACACAGTGTAACACAGTGTGTAACACAGCGTTACCACACCGATCCAACACTATGGGAAATTTCACAGCATTGCCACATAGTCTAAAACACATATTGCACACACTGTGTACCACAGGGTTATAATGACCACATGGTCTATCACACTGCGGTATTCTCCACATAGTCAACACTGTGTTAGTCACCACACAGTCAACCACACTGTGGTATTCACCACACAGTCAACCACACTGTGGTATTCACCACACAGTCAACACTGTGGTATTCACCACACAGTCAACCACACTGTGGTATTCACCACACAGTCAACCACACTGTGGTATTCATCACACAGTCAACACTGTGGTATTCACCACACAGTCAACCACATTGTGGTATTTACTGCACATTCAACCACACTGTGGTATTAACCGCAGTAACCACATAGTCTATCACACTGTGGTATTCATCATAGTCACTACATCACACTGTGAGATTTACCACATAGTATATCACATCCACCACACTGTGGTATTTACAGGTACCACATGATTCACCACATAGTCCAGCACTTTGGTAGCCATGCACTATCACATAGTCCCCTGCACTACTGTATAGCACGGCACAATCTGTAATTTAATGGTTAACTGAAACCAAGCACAGTGTCATACAATATTGACCATAAAAGTATATCAATGATGCCAAGTACTAGTACTTGAATGTCCACAGACTAAACACTGTGTACTCAATTCTGCTGATCTCAATACAGGTGGTAGCTCATCATAACAAGTACTTAATGCACGGAATTTAGTCACCAATTCATAGTAAATTGTCAAATTTATCACTTTTCCAATTTTGGCGTGCATCCCAGAGGGAAAAATAATCAACTCCAAAGCTTCCACTCTCCTGATCACAACACACTTGAATTTGAGAACAGTCATCGTCTGCTGTACCTGGCATGAGGTGATATACTCTTGGGTAATAGTATGGCAAAATTGTGCTTTGGTTCCAATCTAGGAGTCACACAGAGGAGTAATCCACAGGAAACTAGCAAATACAATGAGAAATGAACAATTTCAAGTTATTTGTAACAGTTTAATACAAAAAACAATTATTAAAACAAAACATGATACATGAATACAAACACTAATTAAAACAATACCTGATACATGAATACAAGCACTAATACAAATTTCATATCACTGGGTAGGTGATTCCCCCCCCCCCCCCGGAGGAGGGGTGTAATGACTTAACTAAGAAGGACCAGAGGGCACTGTCATTACAAGGTGTACACCTTGTAGATCTCAGGATACCCTAAACAAGTATTCCATTCTGAAAACCTTATTTTAAAAGTAGTGCCCCCCCCCATGCCCCTTTTCCTGATCTGGTGATATTGATATCCTTTCTTTTCACTGTACACACGTGCATTGCCAGATTGTATAAAAGAACCCTTTTTATGCGTTTCTTCACATGTGCATGGTGTACTCCTTGTAACGACAGTACTGTACTTTACTTTTAGGCAAACATTGTCAAAACATCCCAAGTGTTTAGGTAAACAAAACCAAAAACATAGCTGCTCTAATGTTATAACTACGTAGCGACCTGCACTGCATCAGGAGTTGATTTTCAGTGGGAAGGAAAATCAGAACCAGCAGTAACTGGATTAATTTTCACACAAAATACCTGACCATCAATGACTGACACATTTTGCAATGAGGCATGCAATGACGGTCTTACATAGCATTATAGACCAGTTCACTAATGCATTCAAATTTTATGCATATCTTTTATACAAAGGTTGTCCCTAACAAACTGAAAGCTTGCCCGAGGCTTGCCTGACATAGCAACAATAAATGTATGCAAGTTGGATTCCATGTATTGAAATGTATTCATGAAAATTGGCTTATAGAATAGCTCGTTTTAGGACCCAAGGAAGAAACATCCATAAATTTGAATACATCTGTGAACTGGTCTATTGAAAAGGAATTCTTCATGACAGGTGAATTGATTAGTTTGTATAAAGCAATTCACCAATGGGCATGCATTAACATTTGTTTTCATTACCAAAATGGCTTATTCGAAAATAATGTCAAAGACTTGAAATAGATTTTGTCAATTATCAGTCCCTATCCCTCCAAACATGCTAAAGTCCTCTAGAAACAAAAGTCCAAGAGCAATTGAGTAGCTTTAAGTTTTTTGATGAAACCATCAAGACACATAATACCACAGCCTACCTTTATACATGGGTTAAAATTTTTACATGTAATAGTTAATTTTCATAAGCAAAGGAATACTCTTCTGCTTGCCTTTGTCCAACTAACTAACAATATAGATTTATGGCCGGGTTTTAACCGACCTGCTCTTGAATACTAAAGAATCCAATGTGCATGCCTAATTTAAATCTTATCTTGTCTCGGGACTGGTTAATATCTTGGACAACACAACCCAACCCAATCATCAAATATGATTTATTCCAGAGATACAAACATCCTATGCTATTACGGGTGTGTCGGAGAAAACCTCCTCACAATATATCATCAACAGATAATGAATCATTATAACATTGTAAATCCTCTCCTGCAAGATATCATAGTTCGTCGCTGGGCTGTTAAAACCTCTTATCTCAAATTTTAATAAATACTGTGCATAGGCTACGTTATTTGAACTTGAGACTTTATTTGATAATTAATCAATTGTTTGAAGGTATGCAACTTGTGTGGTTAGATAATGAATTATGTCTTAAACTTTACATTTATCTTATCAAACCACTTTCACCAAATTTGAGATATGAGATTTTATCAGGCCAGTGACGATTTGTGATAAAAGACTTCAATGGTTAAAATACAACAAGGACAACGCACAGCATAGCAGTAACATCCCCTCGCCAAGTACAAACAGGATACATACCCATGTTTAATGAACTGTGACCTTTGCCCTTTGGCCTACATACTCTAAGATCAAATTCTGTCTAACATCACGAAAGCTACCAAATGGAACATGCAATGAACTATACTAACAAATTTAATGGGCCACATGTACAGCCCTGGACCTTTGACCCACATAATCCAAAATCAAACATTTTGTGTGTGTGTATTTTGATACTACATGTACATGTATATACAGTAAATGAGTAATACTAAATTTCATTAAACTCTGTCTCACAAAATACAAAATTTATCAAAAAGGAAACATATTTTTGGATATTTGACCACCCCACCCCTCCCCCCCCCAAAGTTAATATGGGGTTAAATTAAACAGAAACTATGACCGAAATCAAACTTGGGCTGTAGTTTGATATCATGTACCGTAATATCAAATCTTGTGAAAATTTGTTGAACATTAGTAAAGCTATTAAATGGAAACCAGTAATACAGACAGACAGACACATATTACAAACGTTACAGCGCATCTGTGCCAGCTAATGTGTGTAAAATTGGGCCTCCCGTTGCTTTATTATTGGTAAACGGAGGAGTTGGAACCATCATTTATTTACATTTTCATCTCTGCTGATAGACATTTCAGGGACTTATTTAGTGAGTCAATTCATTTTGATATGTTTGCAAAACCATGAAAACATTAACTACATCAGCGATATATCTGTTACTTTATACAGCGAGGAAAATATGTGGGTCCCGACTTCCTCATTGTAAAGAAGTTTGCCTGTATAAGTCTTACTGGTCATTTTTTTCACATGATAATTTGTCAACGTGGATAATGGACGTGTATTAGCCACATGTGGGATTGGTTGTAGGCACAACAGAAAAGTAATACTTAGTTTACTTGTTTCTCAGCCCTGCGATGAGGTTGCTTGTGCATCCTTTAAGCTTATGACGGTATGACCCACGTTGAAACGGACGTGCCGAGCAGTCGCGCAGGGAAATCAACTGATGGTTTATGCTGAATATCAGAAAATAAAAGACACAAAACTGGCACAAATTAACATTTAAAAGTAAATAAGAGGATTTTAAAAGATTTTTTAAAAATTGTAATGAATACTTCTACAAACAAAGATTACAGGACCTGTTTACCTTTCAGGCATAAAATGACACTGATTACAGTTTAAAAAAAAATTGAGCTACACAATCCTCTCAATCTGGTCTTCGTCTCTCTGATAAAGTACTGAAGTGAAGCCCTGAAAAATTGTACTTCAAAATGATCTTTTAGTGTGTTAAAAAAAATATGTATCAACTACCGTGCATTTGATAATTTCAATTTAGATTTGTTTACTATTTTTGGATTCCCCCCCCCCCAAACCAATTGGGTTGGAAATAAAAATCAAGCAATTGGGCAGTCACCTCCGGCTCCTGATTCAGTAGGGAAGCAGGTTAGCAGTAGCGGACATTTCATGTGATGAGTGGGTGGACGGAAACACAAGGCGGCGTAATAAAAAAATACCCTCATGCGGGGTAAAAAATCACCCAGAGGATACAATTTTCATTATAAAGTGGAAAGAATGACTTCGAAAAAACCCCTCCCCAGCATTAATAAAGTTTTATAATCTGTTTCAATTACATGTATATCTTCTGAATTAGTTAGCAGATAATAAAAGCTACCAAAGTTCTAACAAAATTGATAAATTAGATAAGCTTAAAAAATTTAGGGGGAGAACCCCCCACAAAAGACACATCCCTACCGTCCCCCACCCCACCCCCCGATTGCCGCCCAGGCACGATATGAAACACTAAGAAAGTTATGAATGTTTTACATTGCAACCGGTCGAATAGTCAAATACAAATTGCCAATGTACATGATGTAGCATGCCAGCTTAAAGTGATCAGATTTTGTCTCCTTTTTCCTCAGTAAATCTTTCAGTCATACATGTACATGCACCCTAAACACTTGCAAGTAGAGTATATGTTTTTTATACAGCCTGTGTAAGGAAACGGAATGTCCTTGATCATACAGAATTCCATGCACAATGATTATGAAATGTGAGCTCCATATGTTCATAATTAATCACAATTTACATTTTTCTGCACCTAGGTTTTTTGTTTCACTGCACAGTTATTCAGAATATGTATGTATTGAAATTGTAGGTAAAAGTTCACATCAGCAAAATTATAACAACAATTAATTAAATACTTACATGCACATAGATGTATCTGCCTGTCCACTGTCTGGTATGCTGGTAGACAGTGCACCTGATCTTGTCGCTGAAGGCAAATTTTGTGTGGATGTACAGTATTTGAGGGTGGTGGTGTGGTTGCCGGAAGAGATTGCAGGGAGGTTGACGACAGGAGACTTCTAGGTTTGGTACGCTGGTCCTTCACCTTCCGCACAGCTTCTTGTATTGCTTCCCTTATGAGCTGTCTTCCAGTCTGGATGCCTTCCTGTACCACCTCCTTTAATGAAGCTGTGAATTCTTAAAACAAAATAACAATATGCTTTCACTTAACAACAGTAAAGCCAGCTCTTCATATTGAATGCACATTTTCTAAAATGAAGCATTCACTTAATTTAAGACATACATGTATCTCTTAGAACTGGTAGTATTTGGCATAAAAAGTATTAAGAATTGAGTACTTGCAGAACTTAATAACAACTGCTTCCGAAATCGAAACCATCCATAACAGATGATATTCGAGAATGATACTCAAGTACAAGAGAGCAGTTTTTTTCAAAACAAGTTATCTCTGTACATACATTAATGTAGATGTAACATCATGCTGACAGACAAAGTACTAACACAGAAATCCAGACATGGGACAATGTTGCAACACCCGGGCCGGCGATGGAAAATTCATGTGTCTACCAAAGTGCCAATCCTACAACTATTTCTAACATTTGAAGTGAACTATTGACCTGGAAACCAATCGAAAGGTGAACTCTGATTCTATCCCCAACCACTACTTTGGTTTTTTTTTCACAAACACACACATAACATAATCTTCTTCTTCTTCTTGAAGTCTCAGTATCCTGCAATAAATTATTTACTAGTCTTGACTTTTAAAGTGAAACTGACCTTGATCATCCTGCTTGTTCTCTTAATCAGGTCTGCCATTTCAGATCTGTCAGTGTCTGTCACTTTTTTTTCCTGTAGTAAAAAAATATGGAGAAATGTAAACAAAATATGAATACATGAAATACTATTTTCATGTAATTTTAATTGAATTTTAATTAATCAATTACAAAAAAAATTACCAAGTAGAATTCAGTGGTCTAATAATGTTGCATTGAGGTACGTGAGTTACATTGATCCTGTGATTCCTGCATGTAAAGGGGCAGATAAATAAAGCTCAAAACTTTGTGCAATAGTGTCCACAATGTTTGTTCACAACTGTTTTTCTCCCGAGACAAAATCTGAGATGACCGCGTGAGGGGCTAACAATTTATGCTCGATTTACATGCCAGTGAGACCAAAAATTCCTCACAAGATTAGATGTATAATTTCAATACAAATGGTACACAACGTGTATGCCCAGAATGATTTGAATGCCATGTCCCCATACCAGCTTGCCACAAATTATTGGATCAATGATCATTCCACACCTACATGTAACTGAGACTAACACACATTAAAGACAAAAGCGACCATGCAGGCTGAGTACAATCAAACTTGGCAAACTAGGCAAGTAGGTAATATCACTATTAAATTAGTTTACCTACCTATTCTCTGAAACAAGAACACATTCACTTGTAAATAAATGGACATTCACCATGTTTTTCCAAAGCTGCACTGGGGGGGGGGGGGCAGTGTCATTTCAACGTGTACACCATGCGCATGTGAAAACACGCATAAAAAGGGTTGTTTTTCACGGTCAGATGATGGAAGCTCGTACATTGAAAAGGGTATATAAATTGCCAAAATCAGGAAAAAAAGGTAGGCCCTACACTTTTAAAGAATGTGTCATTCATTTGCACGTCAAAAAAAAACCTAACAATGAAATCAGCTGAAATCATATCCAATGTAAAAATAAATACCTCTCTTTAAGACTTGGGGTAAAATATGGAGTTTTGGCGAATCAAATTACTCAGAAGCAATTTCAAACTATCCACCACGTCAAATGTGCATGTGCCGTTCCAAAATGTCCGAACAGCCATTAGTCAAAGGTCGTGCGGAGGTTGGCCGTTTAACCAATCAGTGTGCTCTGCTGGTCTCGCAACGATACACATAACCGCGATTCGCAGTTTGAGTCAAATTGAACCCCCCCCCCCCCCAGGACCACTGCGCCATCATGTCAGCATGTAGGCTGGCATGGTGCAGCGCAATAAATGTCTGTGAAAAACACGGCGAATGTCTCGGAAAGAAACCGTCTCGTTCAGGAAGTAGACTCCAATAATTTAACAAAATTTCCTGCCAGATATGTGAAGTACAAAGCTGCAACGCGCAGCTTACAATCATGAGTGAATGTGTTCTCGTTTCTGCAGTTCTGAGAAAAGTTCAGAGTTATAGATATCGACCCGTAAGTTATAGTCAAATTGATTCCTGAACACATCCCATCATCACACACTCGCAGCACGCTGCTCATATTTATAAGTATGCATGAAGTAATAGTGGCCATCTTTTACACAGTCATGCCATGGGCCACGGAACAGTACAAAACTCAAAATTAGATCTACATTCATAATCATGACATTCCTGACAATGTACTTTGAACATGTTGAAACATATTGCATTGATCGACTTTAAAACCTCAGTGCGAAAATAGTACACTTGACTAACTGATAAAATAACAATCAATGGTCAATATCAATGAAGCTTACACTAACGTTATACACCGGAAACATGCAAAAGGTTGGACACGACAGTGTGCAATGTACTGACACCCTATAGCTCTGCATCGCAACGCACGTCAATTAATGGCATGAATGAATGCACGCACACTGTACGATTTGTGTCAAACGGCTGATAACATTCCGGAGCGAAGCAAACGTTTGTGTGGAAGATACAAATTTCATACAAACCACTCATCACTTACCATAATAATATTGGTTTCATATTAGTCCTGAAGATACCAGTTCTACCGTCAAAAGCACGTATTTCAAGCTGAGAGAGAGAAACAGGCCTACAGGTACACGTTTCTGTTGCTGCTTGCTTGCCTGTACATACAATACAGCTGTGAATTTAAACTGTGTGCCCGCATCACGTGTTGACGCTTTAATTTGCATACAATGCAATTGCTGCGCTTGTCATGGGTCGCACGCAGGTAAATCAAGCCCCATAGAGAATAATGTTAAAATCATCAACTTTAAAAATTCATTAAAAAATCAGATATTAATTACGGAAGATTGGAACCAACACTCAATGATTGAAAAATTACTCCTCAATTGATGATCCTCAGGAAATGTATTGTTGGCCAACATTTACTCAAGGGAATTCCCCTTATACAAATTCCTGGCATTTTCACGGCGATTTGCGCCTGTATACTTGAATTTCAAAGCAGTATTCATGGACACAAAAAATAGTTCCTACCAAATCAATTAATTTCTTTCACGGTAACAGCAATGAAGATCCACTCAACCCCTATCAGAAAACTTTATTTAATACTTAATCAAATCCACCCCCTTTTGGCAGCCGCCCATTCAAATTAACATTTCTTATTCTTTGGGTTGGGTCGGATGCACATCTATAGTACCTCTCACTCCATTTACGGTACGTATCAAAAGTTATATATATATTCAATATGCAAATTACTTAAATTTTCATTGAATAAATTGAAAAAAAAAACAGTTCTGTGTTCAGTATTTCAGCTACGTAGGAATTATGTGGTAACTAAACCGCATTCTGAAACACAAAACACCCTGTGGTAACTTCACACTGCACGCGGCAAACAGAAACAGTGTGTTCAGTTTGCCAACTATGTGGACTTATGTGGTAAAAAAAGATCTGAAATCCCACAGTGTGACAACACTATGACCACAGGGTTTACACATAGTTTGATATGTGACACTGTGGTAAACATGAGTCACAGTGTGTTCAGTATTTCAACTGTGTGGGAATAATGTGGTAAACCACATAAACTGAAATACCACACTGTGGAGACACTATGAACACAGGGTTTACACATAGTTCAATACGTATCATACTGTGGTATTTGTGTGCCACTCTGTGTTCAGTATGCCAACTATGTGGAGATTATGTGGTAAACTATGTGGTCTGAAATTCCACACTGTGACAACACTCTGACCACATAGTTAACATACACTTTAATACATAACACACTGTGGAAACACTATGAACACAGGTTTTACACATAGTTCAATACGTATCACACTGTGGTATTTGTGTGCCACTCTGTGTTCGGTATGCAAACTATGTGGGCAATTATGTGGTAAACTATGTGGTCTGAAATTCCACACTGTGACAACACTGTGACCACATAGTTAACACATAGTTTACACATAGTTAACTTTGTGAACACACTGTGGCAACACTGTGATTGTTCCATAAGGGGTAAGCGAAGGATAAATATGACATGCAAAGGATATCGATATTTCGGTTCACCTCTTTGAGTAAATTGCAGCCGAAGGCGAGCGAAGGGTGATATAACCAATATAAACGAACGAACAGTGAGCATTGGTTTGATATGGCGTGCGATTAGAACGAAGAACGAGGAATAGATCGGGCGTTCTTGTAGCGTTTGTGTGCGCTCCTCGGGGTGTAAAAAAGCGACCAGGTCCGTCCGGATTTCAGTACGGCCAGAGAAGTCATCCACGCAACATGCCTACAGTGAAAGGAAGAGGCAAAGGCAAAGGGAAGGCACGAAAGACTGCATCTACCGGGCGTAAATCCACAACCTCAAATTATTCGTCTGGTCATTCGCTCCCATTCGCATTCCATAGTTTGTCTTAGTATCTCTTAGCCTTGTCTTCGTGTATGTATCGCTATTAACATTTAGTAAAAGTTAATATTGGTTTCCCTTCGCATAGAAGATGGCAAGCGAAAATCCGTTTGTCATAGTATTTTCGTTTCCATGCGCAACTCATATTTTGTCATCGTCTTGCTTCATTAAGGGTTCTTTCGAGATCGGTCCACTTGGGCAAAAGCGCGATGAGGGACTATACCAGACAATAACACACGGACGATAAACGAACAATTACCGCAGATTAAATAAAAGATGCGATTTCAAACAGATGACCAACGATTTTCCAATTCGTCGGGAGATTTTAAACATGTTCAAAATTTCTGTGCGAATTTGTATAATCGCAGCTGTTAGTTCAGAAGCTGTACGAACCCAAACACGAAGGGTAAATATGATTTACTATCAGTTACCATTGAAAACGATTTATAAAAAAAAATGCCTTTCGCCAGCCATCGCAAGACATATTTCAGGCACTTCGGTTAGGTGTGAGGGGGCCTTTAGCTAACAGGCCAACGAAAGAATGCCTACTTGTCAAAATTAAGACATGATTGTTGAAGAAAGAAATAAAGGAAGGATCAAATTACGTCAAAATCGAAAATATCTCTGCAACAAATCATTCAGTATTTTGTCTTGTAACGACCAAGGCTTGGTTGATGGTGTGAGCTCTGAATATGAAGAAGCCAAATGTGGTGTTCCTCAGGGTTCAGTTTTGGGGCCCCTCCTGTTTCTAATATATATAAATGACATCAAATATACCTCAAATATTCTTAATTTCTCATTATTTGCAGATGGTAATTCTGTTATTGCTTCACATACTAATTTGAAGTCATTGATTGAAATTATGAATGAGGAATAAAAGAAATTGAATAATAGGTTTAAGTGCAATAAATTATTGGTAAATTTAGACAAAACCAATAACATGATCTTTCGTTCAAGAAACATGAGGGTCCCCAACAATTTAGTACCTGTTACAATTAATATTGTGATAATATTTATAGGAAAGAATCTATTCAGTTTCTTGGGCTTATGCTTGATGAGTTCCTGAACTGGAAGCACCATATTAGTAATTTTCACTAAAATTATCTAAAAGCATTGGGATCTTATCCAGATTAAAATTCACTTTACCGTCAAATATTTTGTTCATGTTATATAATAGTATCATTGTCCCACATTTGAGTTATTGTAACATCATATGGGGTAATGCATTTAAAACATATTTGGACATTTTTTTTTTATTACAAAAACGAGCTATTCGTATTGTTACCAATTCCGATTTTCGTTCCTCATCCCGTTCACTTTTTGTCAAATTACAGGTTCTTCCAATTCATGAATTAATACGATTGAATACACTTATATTTATAGATAAATTTCAAAATAACCTCCTACCGTCTATTCCAAACATCAAATTTACGCAAAATAATGAAATACATTCTCATTGTACTCGCCAATGTCAAAACCTCCATTTACCCATTGCTCGTACTTCAACAGCAAGTAACTCATTTTATTCAATTGGTAAAGTACAGCTGGAGAAACAGACCTCGTTTGTAATACAAGATGCGTAAATTAGACTGGTGAATACAAGGAACATATCTTTTACATGCGGTCTTCTTATTTTTTGCTTATTTGTTAGCTTACCACACATGATGTCAAATGCTAACTGTTTCTGCCCAATATCGTGAAGTGCATCGATTACTGCTGTTTGATGATTATACGACGGAGGGTGCACTTTCCTCTTCCAGTACTGTAGCATCGCCAGTTTGTCCGTTATACCATCCCCATCGTAGCAACTCTTCAATTCTTCCTCTGTCAATCCAAGTTTTCTTCCAAGAGATAGGGCGTCCTGTTCGTCCAGTTTGTCCGATATTGCCTGCAAATCACCTAAACCTAGATTATATGCTTAGAAAAAAGACAACAAATGTATGTAATTGTTTTTCATGTTAAAGAACAACTCTAACAAAATATTTCTACTTAAAGCAACAATTCATAGAAACGTATCAGTGGCGTCGATCCTGTGGGGCCGGGGGGTGGGGCGATCGCCGACCCATGGAAATATTGGAGGGGGGAGCAAACATATTGATTTCCCCCAATAAATTTGACAACTTGAAAAATTCATAGTATGCAATGTAAATATTTGTAAAAAAAAAACAATAAAAGTATGAAATATGGCATAAAAATACTATTAATACTATTAAAGTTTTTGACATTTTTTCACTTTGCCCCCCCCCCCCTCCGAAACATGGATCGACGCCCCTGGAACGTATTCACTATAATTTTGGCATTTGAGGTTGTTTTAAAACAAATGTTAACTAATACACAATTAATAAGATATGGTTTGTAGCAGTTTACAGAAATGATAATTGAAAACAAGATCAATTTGAAAAAAAAAATGAATTAAATTTGCTTTTAAAGCAACTCTTTGTAAGGATATATACTAAAATGTGTTAGCAATGGATGACACCATTGCATGGAAGCAAAGAATTGTGAGGTACTATTATATGTTGGTATCTATAAATACTAGAATATATCAAGGAATCATCGTTGTACATGGTAAGAAAAAAAAAGTTTGCAAGGTACAGTTCTGTATATATTATACATAATATGAATATGGGGTAAAATTACATGAATTTACTTAAAAGTTTTAATGAAAAAGTATTTTTTTTACTTAAATACCATATTTTTCAAATTAACCCTTGCTTTCTTCGTTAGCCATTTGCACTGCAGACAATGATTACGGGTTTATTAGTCCCCCTTAATCCCTTTTCTCAATACAATAACCTTCTGGTGTGTTAAGTGAACCATTCCCACCTTAAAAAGATGACCCTATTGTGTCAAAACTGAAAATTTAAGATAAAATTTTGAACTAAAATTAAAGCTCTCCTTAAAAATATGGTACATTAAGAATTAATACTAAGAGAGGGTCTGTCAAAAGATCATACATCGATATCTGTGCAATTTTGCAAGCAATACTTTGCCATTAGATTATTGTAAATAAATCAATGTTCTGCAAATTGCACTTACCGAACAATGTCAATTTTGCAATGTGGACGTAACCTGTCTCTCGAAGTAGACGACATAATTCCTTCCTTTTATTTTGGAAGTTCTTGTTTACCTCTTCATACATTTTTTTCACAAGTGCGTTAGTACCTTTCTCATGGTTCCCTGCTTTAAATTGTTGTCTGTACTCTGTGAGTTTAAGCCCATTGATTCCAAGAGCCTTTGCGAAATGATACACGTCATCCATGTAAACGCGATAAGCAATGTCGACAAGCTCAACTTCGTACACATGTCTTTCTCTTTCTGCGGGAAGTAGAGCTGGAAATATGAAACATGATGAAAATTATTCCCTCGACGTCGGGTAGCAATATCGTGTAGTATACGATAGTCAGGTAATAATCATATACCAGTTACGCTCATGTTATTAAAATGTAAAATGTAAAATGTAAAAGTGGAACTGCATCTGCTTAAATTCAGAACTATTAGACATACAAAACACTGCAGAAATAAACTGAAAGCTGAGCTACTCAACCGGCGGGCCACCCCACCACACCCACCCATTCCTTTCCCGTCTCTTTCTCTCTACCCATCTCTTTGTCTCTCATCTCTCAATCAATCATTCTCAGTTTAAAAAACAATGTACTTCCGACAGCCAAAGCAAGCGTTAGCATGAATTTCAAATACTTATTCTTACGTGGTTACGTTTGTAAGGTTGTTCAACAGAATATAAAAAAGTACGTTTTATTTTATCCTACCTTGCAAGTCAATGTCCTCGAGGTGTTTGCGCAGGATCTCTCGATAATTTTTATTTGGATGTTTTGAAACTTCAGATTTTCTCCATTCCTGTAACTTCTTATACAATGTATCTTTGTCGTTAACGTCTGACTCTTGACTGGACTTAATCTTGAGCAGCTTCATTAACATTTGAGTCTTATTCGGGACGCTCGACACGTACATCGCTATCCGTTTCAGTTCTTCATCAGTGATGAATCTAACTATAAAGTATCAAAGAAAGATGATGAAAGAAATGCTCTTCCAGCACAAAAATAGGATAAATTATAGACATTTGCAAATACTGGATTAAGAGTCAAAACATCCGCCGCCCCATTTTTGTGTGTGCTAAAAAGGGGAAAAATGCAAATTAAGAGAACCACTCAGGGGCTCTAAGGGTGACTTCGAATTTTAAATCTTCAATATCCGAAGAGTCACAGTCGTATACTATTCCACAGATTTTATTTTATTTCATCATTGGTTATACCTTTCATAACGATTATGACGAAGAGTTTTATAAAAGATGTGTCATGGTAACCATGCAATTTTGTGTTTTCTTGGTTTTGGTATACAGTTTTTCGATTTTTCCACATGCAAAACTTTTAAAACAAATTATTGGTGAGGATTTTCAGCTTTCATTTAACAAATGCAGTGCCTAGAATACAAAGCTTTACTTGTGGAAAATAACTTACATGGTATTCTTTTGTTTTCCTTTCTGTTCAATGATAATGTTGCAAAACAAGCAAAAAGAAACAAAATGAAAGAATTCTTTGTGTATTTTAGCTCAAACAATTTTTTTTTATGATCAAAATCATCATTTGGCCTCTCGTGGGTAGCAATCAAATCCATGTCCTCCAAATCATTTCAAAATTGTAATCAACTTTATTGCGAAATATCGTTGAACTTTGCAGTCAATGTAATTTAGGCATTTACGCTGTTCTTTTAATTAACACGCAGGCAAACATATTTATTTTTTCAATTGCATGATCGACATTTACTTGATAGGTCCCGTGCGTTACTTCACAGCATGAAATGGCCTGATGAAGTCTATGAACCTAAACAAGAGGGTGAAAGGGCGTATTGTATTGCTCGACTGATCGACTAAAATCGACTGATACGACGGTTCGGATGAACGCCGACGAATTATATAGAAAATTAAACAAAACTTGATGACAGCCAAATTTAAAGATTATTAAACAAAAGATACAAGGTATGAGAACAATTTAAGAACTATATTGAATATGCTTTTTCCATCAGATGTGCTTATAATTTTCACTTGAACAAAGTTATATCAGTGATGTAACGAATTGGGGCTGGGAGAGAATTCCACGAGCGTGGGGCGGAGCATGAAAAGGACCTATTACCGAAATATTTTGTTTTTGCTTTTTAAACAGTCAAAAGGATTTGATTGGCAGAACGAAGGGACCTATTAGGTTTCAATAACTGAATCATTTCCGAAAGATAATTTGATGCACGACCATGTATAGATTTGGAAGTCAAAAGAAGAATTTTGAACTGAATGCGAAATATAATGGGGAGCCAATGCAACTGTTTAAGAATTGGTGTAATATGGTCATGATTTTTGGTGAGGGAAACTAGGCGTGCTGCAGAGTTTTGCATTCTCTGCAGCTTGGCCATATCATTTTCTGGGATTCCATGGAACAGGCTATTACAACTGTCCAGAAGGAAACTGATAAATGCATGGACGAGAATGATGACTTGGTGAGATATTTCCTAATTTCACCAATTTTTCTAAGAGCGAATAATGGTTTACGACAGATATTATTAAAATGGGAGTGGAATGAAAGGTTTTGGTCAAGGGTAACTCTTAGGTTTACAACTTTTTTGAAGGATTTATAAAACCATTGGTGATTGAAATCAGTGGAGTTCTGTGATATTTCTTCGGTGAGAAAACAAGTGCAACATTTCCATTTTATTGTCGTTAAAGGACAGAAAGTTTTCAGTCATCCACTGTGCCATGGTAACCATGCAATTTTCTGTTTTCTTGGTTTTGGTATACGATTTTTCGATTTTTCCACATGCAAAACTTTTAAAACAAGTTATTGGTGAGGATTTTCAGCATTCATTTAACAAATGCAGTGCCTAGAATACAAAGTTTTACTTGTGGAAAATAACTTACATAGTATTCTTTTGTTTTCCTTTCTGTTCAATGATAATGTTGCAAAACAAGCAAAAAGAAACAAAATGAAAGAATTCTTTGTGTATTTTAGCTCAAACAATATTTTTTTTATGATCAAAATCATCATTTGGCCTCTCGTGGGTAGCAATCAAATCCATGTCCTCCAAATCATTTCAAAATTGTAATCAACTTTATTGCGAAATATCGTTGAACTTTGCAGTCAATGTAATTTAGGCATTTACGCTGTTCTTATAATTATCACGCAGGCAAACATATTTATTTTTTCAATTGCAAGATTGACATTTACTAGATAGGTCCCGTGCGTTACTTCACAGCATGAAATGGCCTGATGAAGTTTATGAACCTACACAAGAGGGTGAAAGGGCGTATTGTATTGCTCAGCATAGTTTTGGATTTGTGTCTGACTATACTTGAGTTTAACATACCATGCAATCCAATTGATGTCAAGACAAGACGGAGTTTGAGCCTAGAATTGCCATTTGGGTTATTTGTCATGAAGGATGTTTTCCATTTGCAAAGCTGCGTAAATAAGTCATTTTCGTTGGTTTCATCTTTGGCGTGAACATGTTTGATGTCCAATTTCTTGCTCAATTCCTCACACATCGTAGGACATACATCTGCCGCTATTTCTCTGAGTTCGTCATCGCCTATGGTGGCATCTGGAAACAATAATGACGTGACTTGTTATTTTTTAAGTAATACCTTCAGCGTTACCACTAATCAAGTAACGTCATTATTATTATTATTATTATTATTATTATTATTATTATTATTATTATTATGATGATGATGATGATTATTATTATCACTATTATTATTATTATTATTATTATTATTATTATTATTATTATTATCATCATCATCATTATTATCATTATTATTAACTTTCATTTATATAGCGCTTTTCATAACAAAATATACATCAAAGCCCTTTACAATTCGTCGGCGGTTATCCGAACCGTCGTATCGCGATACGACAGTGCGAAACCCATTTCAGAGAAAATTGACTTCAAAGTTGACTATAATTGTCACTTTCTGTCCCAAGCCTTACAAGATTTTCATTGCTAGAAATTTACATGATAGGAAAGACCAAGACAACTGCTGATAATTGGTATCTTGATCTTTACACAGAACCAAGAATCAGAGAAAATATCGCAAAAAGAGCTACATGCTTGTAATTTCGGTTTGAGCGGCTTAGATTTTTCCTGTACTAAAACGCCATTGGGAATACATGTACAACAACGCTGACCGCATTTTCAATACGCGCAATCAGCAAACCGTCGTATCTCTCTTTCATGTGCAAAGACAATGCAGCGCAGATACGAGAGTCTGCTGACCGCGTATTTGCATATTAGTGCGCGCAGATGTTGTTGCTGTGCTACAGTACACGTTTCCAATGGGATTTGCGCATTTTATCTAACATTTGTATGGCATCGCCTTTAAAATCCCCACATATCTCAGAAAATAAAATAAATTGCTGCCTAAAAATTTAATTATATATAGGACTTGTACTTTCACTTTCTGCAAAAATCGCAAAATCGATATTTTGACCAAAATCGACTGATACGACGGTTTGGATGAACGCCGACGAATTATATAGAAAATTAAACAAAACTTGATGACAGCCAAAATTAAAGATTATTAAACAAAAGATACAAGGTATGAGAACAATTTAAGAACTATATTGAATATGCCTTTTTCATCAGATGTGCTTATAATTTCCACTTGAACAAAGTAATATCAGTGATGCAACGAATTGGGCTGGGAGAGAATTCCACGAGCGTGGGGCGGAGCATGAAAAGGACCTATTACCGAAATATTTTGTTTTTGCTTTTTTAACAGTCAAAAGAATTTGATTGGCAGAACGAAGGAACCTATTAGGTTTCATTAACTAAATCATTTCCGAAAGATAATTTGATGCACGACCATGTATAGATTTGGAAGTCAAAAGAAGAATTTTGAACTGAATGCGAAATATAATGGGGAGCCAATGCGACTGTTTAAGAATTGGTGTAATATGGTCATGATTTTTTTGTGAGCTAAACTAGGCGTGATGCAGAGTTTTGCATTCTCTGCAGCTTGGCCATATCATTTACTTGGATTCCATGGAGCAGGCTATTACAACTGTCCAGAAGGAAACTGATAAATGCATGGACGAGAATGATGACTTGGTGAGATATTTCCTAATTTTACCAATTTTTCTAAGAGCGAATACTGGTTTACGACAGATATTATTAATATGGGAGTGGAATGAAAGGTTTTGGTCAAAGGTAACTCTTAGGTTTACAACGTTTTTGAAGGATTTATAAAACCATCGGTGATTGAAATCGGTGAGAGTTCTGTGATATTTCTTCTTTGAGAAAACAAGTGCAACATTTCCATTTTCTTGTCGTTAAAGGACAGAAAGTTTTCAGTCATCCAAGAACGAATGTCGAAAAGGTCTATCTCTAGCTCCTTCCTGTAACGTTGAAGCGCATGCCAGGGCCGTTACAGTTATTATTAGGTTTATCTATTATTATTATTATTGTTATTATTATTATAGGGTTTCCCGGCCATTTTCAAATTGTTTTCAACTAACAATGAAAATTTGTAATTCAGATTCGTCCTGTAATGGCAGGGCGATGGGAATGCTTATTTCAACTTGGTCTTTTGTCAACCAGTTTAGCAATATTTGCGATCTGTTTAACATTGTTTTCGTGCAGTCTCATCAATTGCAATTTCAATTCGTCGGTCACAGTAACTGAGCGCGCGAGCACAAAAATAATTTCGTCTTTTTGCGACCAGCTTCGTCAGAATTTCATTTAGTTTCGTCTGTTTTTTAAGTTTGAAAATAAATATTGATTTCTGGGGGTAAATATAAATTTAATCACTACTACCCTTTTCCAACTGTCATCTTATGAGACATTAAACAGTACAAACACACATTCGTTGTAAAAAAACAGTGTTTATCGAGTAAACACTTCTCTAAAATATTCTCAGTTAGTAAACTTGTTCAAAGGTTCTTGTGTCAAATCAATACATTGTGATGTCAAATTTTTAAACACAAAGTGTCAATAATATACATACATTTTCTATTAGAGTAGAATATCTTTCCTATCACTTTACACTGTGTACGTGAATAATCATAAACATTTATGTAGAGCCACAAACATCACAAGTATACCGTGTAGACACGAAGCAGCACTGTAAAAACACAATAACACACTGCTAAAACACTTAGCCGGAGCATACATATGGGACGAATTGGGATGAAAATTGTTTGAATGTTCTTGAACAAAGACGAATTTATTTTTAACATTTGTAGATCGTTCGCTAGGCGGGACGAATCAAATTGACAATTGACCATTTTGAATTGAAAATATTTGAAACCTGCTGCCAAATGACTAATTTAAAAGGCAAATGACTAAACTAAAAATAGCATTTACACGCTCCGCTCTCCGCGAGACGAAACTGAACTGAAAGTCGAGGAAATCTCACAAAAAGATGTCGAAAATGGCCGGGAAAACCTATATTATTATTATTATTATTATTATTATTATTATTATTATTATTATTATTATTATTATTATTACTATTGCTTTGTCATCTTTTCGGACGAAAAAGACACGAAAAGCAAACAGTCTCGTGTAGTTTGCATATGGAGATGTGGCCACAACACCGGGTTTTCACGCTTCTCTTTTCGATGAAGTGCGTGGGTTTTTTTACGTGTTGAGATGTTTCTCAACACGGGACCTACGGCTTTACGTTCTATTCGAGGGACGACTGGAGGTAGTGGGAATAAAGTGCCTTACCAAAGGACACAACCGCCATGGCCCGGCGTGGATTCGAACCACGGACCTGTAGATCGAGAACCCGAAGTCTTATCTACTAAGCCATAAAAGTCAGTTCTAATTTCATTATTTTGCTATGCTGTGTGAACTATGTAGCTCATTGCAAGATTTTGATGTAATGATAGTTTCTGACTTCTGGATTTTTTTTTGGACACGGGGTATGGCTCAAGTTTTATTTTTGGTATTTGGATCTATTATTTTGAAGGTTTTGGTAAATTAATCATGGCGAAATTTTAAAGTTACATTATGACATTACGAAAAGAGGCGCCATGGCTTGGTGGATAACAGCTTGGCTTCCCGACTTATAGAGGTCCGTGGTTCCAGTCCGCATCATGGCGGTTGTGTCCATGGGTAAGGCACTTTATCCTTACTACCCCGTCCCTAGGATAGGACGAAAATTAGGAGGTCCCGTGTTGAAACAAGAACACCTCAGCACGTAAAAAAACACATTTTATGGGCACTTACGGTTTATGAAAAATGTGCAAAGTTTGTTACTACAAGCACATGTAATTTGAGGGTAAAGGGGATTTTTGACAAGTGTTCCTGACAAATTCATACACCGCTTATAAGGTATAAAGAAACCTTTTATTAAATTTAAATGTGAAATACATAGTAATGTTTGATAATTATTGATTAATCCTGGTAAAGAATTGTATTATCTCACATTGGAAAAAAAAAACTCAGGTATTACTATTTCCTTGTTAGACTTGACAGAATTATATCAAAAGCCACAAACCTAAGAATTAAAAGAATGCGTAGCGATTCAAAGGATTAGGGCTTGATTGATTTGTTGTTACAAAATAATGCACCTAAATGTGCTCTTTAAGTGCGTATACCAAAAGGTCACTGGGAATTGTCATGTCTTAACATCCACACATGCGTATAAGCAACAGGTTAAGAGGTTCCTGATATTTTCACCTGTTTGTGACTTGAGATATTCTCTTGATCCGCGCATTCCAGGGAAGTTTTCGTTTACTTCGCTGACACCTGGAGACGTAGTATCATCAGAGTGATTGCTTCGCATATCGGGTAAAATGAAACCTACAGTTTGTTTTTGGAGATGAATACATAAAAAAGTTGAAAACATAATTTAGATTCAACGAATACGGTAAACTTTTAAATACAAAACACATATGTATTCTAAGTGTTCCCTGTTGTTAGATTAGCGACAACAACTTGCATTTGCCGAACTGAGGTAACTTCGCAAATTTATATGAAGCATACTGTACATCAAAAGTAAATTAGCGTGGTACAAAATGTAGTCTACCTATTCATATGGGACAAATATGTTCCCCACGTGAAATGTGTTGAAACCCTTCATAATAAAGTGTTTTACTTATCTCCGGCTACGGGGTGGGTACGGAGTATTTTGTGGTATGAGGTGCTCAGGGTTGTGAAAGAAAATTGAAAAATGACTCGTAGCCTATATCATGATAAAAATTTATGGGTGGTAAAGCGAGGTTTTTTTTAAATTGAAACAAAATATTTAATCCTGATACAAAATTCTTATGTCTTCTTCCTTTTCGAATGACCACTACTTTGTATTCTTCAATTCTATGATTAGTAATAAGCTATTTAATTATCGACGTATATGAGTAATTATTATGTTTTCACAAATTGAAAATTTTTATAATCATAAAATACTTATATTATTTGAAAGGCAGAAATAAATGTATTTGAATTTGAAATTTGAAATTTGAATTTGCAATAATCGAGATTATCGGTTGCGACACGGGTCAGTGGAATTATCAATGAATTGAAATACCCTTACCCACCCTTTTTTTTTAAGCTTGGTCAGGGGAATGTAGATGACGGTTCCCAATCCCGTTATTTTCATTGAACAGATTTAAGTGGAGTAATAAGCGAAATCGTTGGAAGGGGGGGGGGGGGTTCGGAGGGTAAAAAGCGAATATCAATTAACATTATGTACACACTTTGTGTGTGCACGTACGTATATATGTATGTATGTATGTATTATGTAAGGTATGTATGTATGTCATTGTGCTATTTTCACTTCTATGCCTACCTTTCTATTGAAGAAATAAAATAGTGCATGCTCCAGATAATATACACTGTTTAAGTAAATATTACGTACTGACACGATAAAAAGCAATTGTAAGGGTAATGGAAACACGATATACACCAATAGTGTGTGTAAAAAATGGGGCTCCGTTAAGCACTGAAATTTCACCTCCATTTCAAATGTTGATGCCTATCATGATCAAAAAATTAAATTAATGCACCCCATTGTCTCAAACCGTCATCAGTTAAAACAAAACAGTCACAATATAAGAATGTTTGCTATGTTGCCTGAAAATATTTTTAGCTGGTATTTTTTGTCTTTGTGTTGGCATACTACACACCCAAATGACCTCAAAGCAACAAGCGAGTACATCGAGTGAGCGATTTTGGACAATAAGACTCAATTTGTCAAGAGGACTTAGGATGCAAAATCAAGGGCGTAGGCTGGTTTGGTCATGGGGAGGTGCACATCTTTGGGAGGTGGAACCAGGCGCGGTTCTAGAGTAAAATTTTTAGGGGTACTACAGGGGGGGGGGGCTTGACGAAAACATGTGAGGGAGCAAAGCGACCGAGCGGGGGGAAGGTGTGGGGGGGGGGAACCTTCGTCCCGACGGTAGGAAATGTTTGAAAATACCCATAGAAAAGACGTGATTTGGGGCAGGGTAAATAAATATCATAAAGGTTATTTTGTAAAGATTATTAGGGATTATTTTCAAAAAGATTACAGGAAGTATGTGAAAAATTGTAATTTTTGCGGTGATTCTTGCGATGGAGAAAAACGGGGGAGGGTGTGGGAGGAGGAATACTCCCTCCCAAGGCAGGACCAATAGCAATATACGCCTCTCTGTATCTTATTTAGTTTTTATCAGACAGTCAGTGCGCTTACAAGCTGTTCTGTTTAGTTGTTAATAGTTAATAAAGGTTACAAATAAGTACGGAAATATAATAATGTAATATAGGTTTTACCGGCCATTTTCGTCATTTTTTAGTAAGATTTCGTCGACTTTCAATTCAGTTTCGTCTCGCGAAGCGCGGAGCGTGTAAATGCTATGTTCAGTTTAGTCATTTGCCTTTTAGATTAGTCATGTGGGCGCGGGTTTCAAATATTTTCAATTGAGAATGGCCAATTGTCATGATTCGTCCCGCGTAGCGACTGATCGACAGATGTTAAAAATAAATTCGTCTTTGTTCAAGAACATTCAAACAATTTTCATCCCAATTGGTCCCATACGTAGTAATGCTCTATCGTTGTGTTCAGCTGTATGTTCAAGGGCGTAGGTTGGGGGGGGGGGTTGCACTGGGTGCACGTGCACCCCCCTCCCGCAGAGCTATAGGAGTTCCACCCTTATAGAAAAAAAAAATGCACCTTTTATTGCTTTCAACGCCTGATTTTTCTCAACTTTAGTTCCACCTCCCAAAGATGTGCACCTCCCTGTTCCACCTCCCCGAGATGTACACCTCCCCATGCCCAAACCAGCCTACGTCCTTGATGTTTGGTGTGTTATCAGTGCTGTTTCGTGTCTAAATGGTGCACATTTGTGACTGTTTCACGGTATGGCTAAAAGATACGCACACTGTACAAGTGTGTTTAGAAAGTGATAACAAAGATGTGTTAATAGAAAATGTATGTATATTATTGACACTTCGTTATAGTGTTTAAAAATTAGACACCAAAGTTTACGACGTTTAGCCTTTGAACAAGTTTACTAAGTGATAAGAAGAATATTTTACAGAAGCATTTACTCGCTAAACACTGTTTTAACAGTGAAGGTGTGTGTGCTTGTTTCTCATCATAAGATGAGGAAATTAGGAAAGGGGGGTTTTAAAATTAATATTTCTTTTCCCCCCTAAAAAGCAGACGAAGCTTAATAAAATTTTGAGGAAGCTGTTTGCCAAAAGACGAAATTATTTTTACGCTCGAGCGCTCAGTGACTTTGACGGACGAATTGAAATTGTAATTGACGAGACTGCGTAAATAAAGTGTTAAACAGATCTGCAGTGTTGTTAAACTGGTCGACAAAAGACGATGTTGAAATTAGTATTCGCATCGTCCTGGCATCACGAGACAAATCTAAATTAAAAATGTTCATTGTTGGATGAAAACAGTTTGAAAATGGCCGGGAAAACCTGTAATATTACATAATCATATTTACTGTGATATATTACATCTGTAGATCTGCACAATTTTGGCCAAAACAATATCAATATTAGCCTTTCTGTACCATAAAGAAATTTCATTTGTGGGGTCCAGCGCACTCCCACATCTGTACGCCAGTGGTAGAGTTGGGCCAGACAACTCACATGCTACGTGTCTCTAAATTCAAATAATTACCTTCCAAGTCGGAACGTTCCGCAGTACCTGCCGCCTTTTCTAGTAAACTCCTCATTGTACAGTTCTGTTTTTTCTTCCAGTCCTCCATCATCCTACCTGCCGCAAATACAACATCCTCATCTTCGTCATGGAACTTGGATATTTCCTCATTCTTGCACCCTATGACTCTTCCTAATTTCTGGCAATGTCTACGAGTTAGTAAGCTCACAAATTCCTTCATCTCATCTCTTCCAATTTCTTTCTTATAATCAGGTGACACTGAAATATTAAATAATAAGGAAATTTGTAACAGTCAGTAGTTTGCCTGCTTGGAAGCATTATTGGTTTAGTAGGATGATGGTGGATTTCCTCGTTACAGATATTGGGTTCAAATCTAGTCGCAGCGTTTTCGTCCTCGGGTATGACACTTTATCCATTAAACCATTTACCGAAGGAGTAAATAAGATACGATTAAATTTGATTTAGACCCCAGTTCCCAGCAGGCAGCTGGGCTTACAATATTCCACCAAAAACACAGAAGTGACGCATATTTTGTGGAGGCTTGACGTAGGTGGGCAGAATAATCATACAGGGATCGCTGTCTAAGGGATATGTATAAGACAGAGTTTTTAGTGGCGTCATGCTGTCCATAAATTGAGACAAGATGGCCATCGAATGTGGAAGTTTGGATTCCCCTCGATGTTCGCCGCTATCTTACTTAATCAACAGTCAATCAACAGATGAAGCAAGTATGATGCCTACTACAATGTCACACTATGACTATTGAATCACACACGAGGATGTGATTTTTTTATTCAGCAGTTAAAACCAAAGGACACACGATGGCCACACGATGGCTACACGACGTTGTATTGTGAGCACGATGCGTTCAAATTAGGTCAAAAAGGCGTCACATGACTTCCGATGGTATGAAACCTTACTTCGGCTGATCGTACGCGCTTTAAATTTAATTGGTGATTATGGGACGCCAAGTGTTACTTTTATGCAATCCTTTAGTCCTTTTTCATTTGCAAAACTTGTAATTTGGAGCAAATATATAATATATTTTTCTGGAGTCACTTTGTGCACACTTCTGTGGAAAATAGATAAAACTACCCTTTTTCAAGCAGAAAATACATATATTTGTTAGACTAAAAATACTTTTCTTTTTTCGTAAGACGTTGGTTTCCCTGCGCTCGCTTCGCGTGTTACATGGTGGTACATTATACATCCTCGATAACACATTTGGCGCTTCAATTGAAAAAATTGAGAACCCTTGGTCTAAGAAGGCAGTGCTGAGTCTCCCAGTCTAACCAGAGAGCAGATGGGAAGGAAAGAAACATGTCAGTCCAAGTCAAATTAAAATTCCAGAACGTTCTCTAGAGGGTTTCAAAGATATTGTATCATGGGGTAATTTGTGATATCAACTAACTGCGAACTGGCTGATTACCCGTATTGTACGGCATGAAACCAGTGGAGTATCTAGGGTTTATGGCGCCCGGGGCAAACAATGACATTACGCGCCCAGCTTCTCACTTGAACTTATTGATGTAGAAGTTAGGAAACAGAGCGACCGAGTGGTAGATTGATTGTAACCACCCACAAATGCAATTTCGAGTCCATTTGATCCACAGGAAAATTAGCAAGGAACAGTGCAATATATACACTCATACTCATAATTATGGAATACTTTAAAAAAAAATAGAAGTTGCCATTTTTCCGTGAATGGTACCTTTGGGATTAACATTTCTTCACCTCAGGTGAAACAATTAGAATGTTAGTATTTCAGGAATTTTGAGCATTTTCTAGCGTCCGAATCGACATTAAAACCTGTGTTTATAAATGGCGGTGTTGTTGTTGTTGTAAAGTCACGTGGTGGTTACGCGCGTTATTAGACTTATTAAACACTATTCTGATGTTAATTTAGTGATAAATGACATTGGATCAAAATTTGTCAGTTTTCTCTGTTGTTTTTTAATTTTTTAATTAATTTAATTTAATACTTTTTCATGATTTTTTGTGGATTAAAAAAAATAAATATATAATTGATATTGAACTCAAACGTACTTTAGTTTTTACTTGAGTCATCTCATGAAATCCAAAAATTGCTTCACATACTGCGCTTTTTGTGAAATAAAATGTGTGTGAAAATTTTGGACGATATAGGAGAA
>JZLH01S0214405.1:39845-63294 GCA_001188425.1 Eucidaris tribuloides
CATTACCAGAATTCAAAGGATTTTCTTAACGTGTACTTGCAATTTTGATTGTTACGCCGCTGCAGCGGGATGGTATGATGAGAGTCAATGAAAAAATGATTATTACAATACAGATGTTGTTAGGAAGGTAAACATGGTAAAAGTTAATTTTCTTGGGTACTCAATATTCTACCCTGGTTTGTACTAATGTTTTTTTTTATTTTATATTTTTGGATATCTGTATTTCTCCTCATCACAGTTCAATAATATTACTTCTGTTTGGAATCAAAGATTCGAGGAACCATTTCTAGTGATTTTATTTTTCTATTTTATAGGCTCGAGTGAACTTATTCTTCTTAGTTTGCAATTGTCCCTGTGTTTGCAGGGGCTTGCTTTTCATGGAAAACTTCACCATTTCCAAATGATACTGACCACTTTAATGGGGAATAGGTGGCAACTCGCTTCCTGGGATTCCACCGTAACTTTTACGGTTTACTGTCATTTTTACCGGTCTTCCACGGTAAAATGCTTATTTTAAATGGGTTTTCATCGTAAACCGTAAAAAATTACATAAAATAAAACCGAAATTATTTTTACGGTTTTCCGTAATTTCCCCGTAAACAAATACAGTTTTGACAGTGTACCACATGTGGAAATTCAATTGTGGCGAATCTGTAGATTAAAGAAAAAATACAGGTGTTAAATAAAAAAGGCCTACCTTCTACATGCTACCATCAAATTGGTCCGGCCGTTTGTGAAGCAATGAAAAATCTCCTTGTATTCTGCAAAAGAGTCTTAAGCTGATTCTTCTTAGTTTTACAGGGGCCAGTTTGTTTGCAGGGACTTAGACTAGGAAGTTCTTCTTTTGGTCCTCTGGGCCCGCTTTGCTTTTCCTGGAAAACTTTACAATTTCCAAAATATACTGATCGACTCATCAGGCAGTATTTTTACACATGCACTTCGTCAAGGGCCTTAGGCTCCTGCACCCCTCCAGAAGGTGGTTCATACATACACGATCGGGGTATTTGCTTCGCCAACACTATACCCGCTTGCAGGAATCCTGGATAAGCCACTGGCTTTGTAACGTGTGTGAAATATGTGTGTGTGTGTTAGGGGGGGGGGGCTATGTTAAAAAAAAACGGGATGATTTTATGAAGTTCATGTTAATTGTCGGCAACATGTATAAACGTATTCTACTGGGTCCGACGATTGCGAAAAACGATGTTGCAATTGTTCAGTTGACCTTTGGTAACCTTAACACAAGGTCAAAAGTCAAAGTGGTCATACATCATCCAAAGTATATCGACATTCATGTCAAAATGCAGCAAATTTCACAACGAACAAGTATTATGATGTATTTTGTTATTTGACCTTTGACAATAATTTGCATAAATTTGCCTTTATTCAGACTAGACCAAGCGAGAGACCACTGGACCTTCTTTTGTAATTTTTTTTCATGGATTTTAGTCAATTCCAAAGATGGTAATTCCAAATCTCATGGGTGCCAGACCCGAAACCTTGAGCGTTTTTAGGAAAATGCAAAAAAAAAATATCAAAATGGCTGCTAAAACCATTAAAAAGGCCGCCAGTACAGCACACGTTTTAGTCATCTTTTGCAACATAACACGTTTCAAAGACGCTATTTTTTTCTCCTCCGGCACCCATCTGATTATGAGGCAGCACCTTTAATTGATTAAATTACATGAAAACACGTTTTACTTGTCCAAAGTATAATTTTAAATATGCACGATAATGCAATCTCTGGGGACATCATATCAGGTTTTAGGCAGCCATTATTATTTTTTGCGTTCTTAGGTAAACCCTCAACGTTTTTATTTTAGTACCCATCGGATTTCGAATCAGCACCCTAAAACTGACTACAATCCATCACAAGAACGTGCATGTTGAAAAAGATTTCGGAAATGTGTACAATAATGTGACCTTAGCGTCCTTTCAAATGGTTGTGGTGGTCATTTTCTTTTTCTTTTGGCATTTTTCCAAAAACACTCGAGGTTTTGGATCTGGCATCCATCAGATTTAGAATCGGCACCCTCGAATTTGCTAAAATTCATCAAAAACATTTTAAAAAATCGTTACATGGCCTCTAGTTTTGACTAGTCCGGATAAGTTGTTGCATATTATTGTCTGTAATAAGATTATTTGCATAAAACAAGAAAACTAATGGTCGAATAATAAAATAAACATCATACGAGTTTTTCGTTGTGAAATGGGCTGTATTTTGATACTAAGGTCGATATAATTTGGACGATGTATAACCACGTTGACCTTTGACCTTGTGCTAAGGTCACCAAAGGTCAAACAAAAAATGGCAACATCGTTTTTTTTTTCTGAATCGCCAGACCCAGTAGATTACGTTAATACATGTTTCCAACAATTAACACGAACTTCACAAAAATATACATAGACCCCCTTTCTATTATTTATGTGCATTTATGTGTGAAAATTTGCTCAAGGTGTGTATGTCCATGCATGTTTAGGTGTGTGTGTATGTGTGTTTGGGTGTGTTTTTTGTGTGTATTTGTGTGTGTGTGTGTGTGTGTGTATGGGTGCGTGTGGGTGTTTGTGCATCTGGGAGGTTGTGTTTAAGGGCGTGAAAAACTCATTGCTGTTAAGTGTTGGGTTTGGAGAAGACACAGGCCAGAGTGTTTTTCTTCATTTTGTTCTTGAGTTCACAGCTACATACCTGTTTGTTCCTCCTTCTGAGACACCATCTCGTATGAGGGTCCAGAGCCCTGTGAATCTAATAAAATGTAGGCACAAATTAGACATTTAGTGGCAGTTATTAATGTGACCCTATCCAAACTATAGAAAAATGAGGAAACGGATGAAGAAAGAAAAAATTATAAAGCTGTTCGGCGTTCACTGTGTTTTGGTAATTATGTCTCCATCTGTAAAGGTGGTGTTGGGCATACAGGCACACACGCAAACACGCACACAACTACACTTTACAATTCATAATAGAATAACAGAATAGTTATGGCTTAAAAATATGGATGTTTTAGATTCCACAACACCTATCACAACTCCCAACTACACATGGGTGAGGCCTAGTAATCTGTTGCTGCGCCGTTCACTGACTGACGGACACGCCCAGTCAGCATGTAACTCACAGCAGCTTTAGGGTTTCAGACCATCATTTTCCACGCAGGACGGTAGCCAATGAGAAGAATAGATGGTTACAAAATATGCACACGAAATTTTATATTATTTTATATCACACAATCTATATTACTTCCATCCTTTAAAAAAAATGCATCATCAATCTGCGAGTGCTGAGTACAAATATTTTGATATCTTTCCTTAATGTTTCAACTGACTGTATATTAGGCAAGCAAACGTGTCTTTTATCTAGACCTGAAATATAAATTTTGATAACGATTAGTATATGTATTACCCAGTTGGGGTCCGTCCGCGAGACTGCAGGCCCGCGAGACCGACTTTTTTGTATTTTATTTTCTTCATCAGTTGCCGCGGTCGAGTGGGTTAAGGCGCCTCTTTACAGCAGCGTTACAGGTGCCCGTTATCCGAGGGGGAAGGGGTAGAGCCAGATATTTCCCGGTAACTCCGTCTAGAATTAGTGGCGTAGCTAGGATTTCACTTTAGGGGGCGATAGTGAGCACGAAATGTGGCGAAACACTTAATACTGAGCGCGCGAAAGAAGCTCCCTGTAAGGCGGGGGGGGGGGGGTGGTACGGGAGAGCCAATAATTCCCTGTAACTAAGTTTAGCGTCAGTGGCGTTGCTAGGATTTCATTTTAGGGGGCGGTGGTGAGCGGTGGTGAAACACAAAGCGCGCGAAACGGCTCGGGGGAGGGGGGTGATTAGTGATTAGATCTCCGCATTAAAAAATTATTAGATTTTCCACATCATTTAACTGAATTCAAAAGACGCTTCCTACTCAGCAAATTACATTTTCAATCAATTACCCATCTCTGTACAAAATTGCAAATCCATTCAATATTAAAAAAAAACAGTGTCGCAAGTTTAATTTTATTTTGTTGATTGAAATTTACCGTTGTTTTTATTTTTTTGGTTAAATATGTATTTCTTTGGATTTAACATATTTTTTTTCCTCACATAAACTTATGTTGCATATTTTCTAGGGGCTAGGGTCTTCTTTTTTATTTTCATTTCCATATTCAGTAATAATATCAATTAATATTTATTTAGTATTATATCAATTATTTGTTTATATGTTGTGATTTGTATATGATCTATATGTATGTTCTTGTAAATTATGTATTCGCAGGGCTCTCTTGAAGAGCAGTTTCTATTAAAACTGAATGGGACTACCCTGCTTTTAAATAAAACGATAATAAATAAATAATAATAATTTAGATTAGAATCTAGTAAGTCTCCGGTTGTATTGTTTTCCTAATCAAATTTGATTAGTTTCTAATCAAATATGAATGGTTTGTTTTACAGTTTATAGGAGAACGTAAGAAGAGCGAGAGCAGTGAATAGTTCAAAGAATCGTTACAGCTTCTCCCTCCCTGCACCCCCTCCCCAAGGGAGCGCGTTTTGCGCGCTCAGCAAGTGTTTCCACCGCCCCCTCAAATTAAATCCTGGATTCGGCACTCATTTTAGAAATGTTTGGCTGTGCCCCCCCCCCCCCATTTCAAGTAGAAAACGTAAGAAGAGCGGGTGCAGACAAGGAACGATTCAAAGGAACGTCGGAGCTTTTGCGGTTCTCGCGGGGTACACTCTCCCCCTGCCTGCATCCCGGGCTTGGACCCCCCCCCCGCCCCGAGCGCGATTCCCGTGCTTACTACTGCCCCTAAACCGAAATCCTAGCTACGCCACTAATTCTAGACGGAATTACAGGAAAATATTTGGCTCTGTTCCCCTTCCACTTTGATAAAGGAACTTGTTACGCCGCTGCAACGAGGCGCCTTAAACCACTCGACCGCGGCACCTGATGAAGGAAAATCAAATACAAAAAAGTCGGTCTCGCTGGCCTTCGGTCTCGCGGGCCCTCGGTCTCGCGGGCTGTCACCACTCAGTTTAGAAAAGAAAGACTTCAATTTACTCCACATGTTTAAAACGACACTTGTCACTGAGAACTACTGATTGAAGCTTTCGTCAATTCATGTCATCGGAAAGTGATATTATCACACACACACACACACACACACACACACACACACACACACACACACACACACACACACACACACACACACACACACACACACACACACACACACACACACACACACACACACACACACACACACACACACACACACACACACACACACAAACACACACAAACACATAATGTATCTATCTTCTTTTTTTCCCGAAGATTTCCAATACGAGGTGAGTGATGCATCCTGAACATTATGTTTTTATGTTTGGCATATTCGAATTTTCATCGTTGTGATCATACTGGATGTTAAGAATGCTGCTGCGTATGTACACACATGCAAGCACAAGACAACTCGGCTGCCATCTTACTTTTACCAAAGTCATTTTCTTGGATCTAGGATATCATATTATAACACAGTTTGCAGGCGATGTACAGATTAACCCTGGACCTTCGATGCAGAATCTACACGGTGATGAATAACATAGAGGCTACACTATTTGAGTGGGATAGTCATTAGACAGATAATTAATAAATGAATACATATACAAGCAAATAAATTGACAAATAATATCACAAAATCTATGCGCCATGTTCCACGAGGTAGTTGCACACTTTTTACAATTGTTAATATTCCATTAGATTTGTGACCTTACCTTTAAATGGGTAAATAAGTTAATGATTAAAGACATGAACAAATATATTATTGTAAAGAATATGCACCACGTTCTACGACGTTCTTGCACACCTTTGCTTAACGTCAATTGCGGTTTATTTTTGTGGCCTTACCTTTAGGTGTAGACTGTTGTGAACGTCTTCTACTTCGTATCTTCAGAAAGGCCAGGGATATGACGGCCAAAATTACCACCGCCGCGACGGGAACACCAATCCATAGACCTTTAAATGAAAGAATACATGATTTTAAAGATGAAAGCAAAATGTAAAAGGGAGTTTACATAATCACAGGGCTGTTTATGTCCATCTATCCGCTAAGCAAATATCCATTATCTATTTCCCCCTCATGATCACATTATCACTACCGTAAAAAAAGTTAGAAGGCGACTAGTACGTCAGAGTCTGCATCTGAAGATTGAACGGTGGTTACACTTGGTCCGTGTGGTCAGCAAACTTATTGTAGCTTCCATAGACATTATACGGGGACGTCTGCATACTTCACGATTTGTACTTAATAAAGGTAGTGTGTAACAAATTCGCTTCATGATTTATGTGACAGGGGTTACAGTTAATTGGGAACGTCCTAATTTAGAACTAGTCTTAGCATGAAAAAAAATCCGAATCTTGTAGCGCTCTATTCCTCACACATTATGAGCAGTAGGCTTACTTACCTGGAATTATATAAAGGATATTCAAACCTTGCGAACAATGACAGTGTTCAATGTAAAGAATTGAATAACACTTTACATAATTATGTAAATCCATATTGATGTCGCTTGGTTTGAATATACTTCGGCCTCTCCCGTGGATTTCATAATTTTGAAAAGTTTCATGAAAACGAACGAATTATTATCCACCTGGAATGTAGTTAATCGGGAAAGAGTACAAATTCCTCGATTTATTCCTAATAGCTAAGGAATAATTGGTTATTCCAGCCTACTAAAGCCTGATTTATCGTAGTAAACTACCAGGAGCTGGTAAGATAGGTAAGTGATGTACTTTAGTACTGTTCTGAAGATTAGGAGTCCTTTCGGAATTTAAGTATAAATATTTTAATAAGGCATCAGTACATACCAATGTTCCTGTTATCTGCATCTGTTGAACTGGGAAATTCTGATGTGACGTGTTGCATGTGTTCCCAAGTTTGCAGTGTTCGTGGTAATACCGTGGGTTCCAATTGCACGAGCTGCACAATCGCCATCTTCTCTGCTTTTCCAACTAAAGCTCCTGATGCCGTGCAGACAAAATGTTGGTAAATGTCTCTCCCCGACGCGTTTATGGTGACTGACATATTCATCGTTCCGTCACCATTGGATAACAAACTAGTTTCAGTTGGTATCAAATCACGAGAGCCTTGTGTCCAAGAAAGGGTTAGATTAGGTGAGAAACGATGCGCTTCACACGTCAGGTTAAGAGCTGTGTCTGTTGCCACTGGCAATGAACACGACTGAAGGGATCCAATCGCTCGTTTATGGGAACATTCTATAATTGACGGGTATGGTTCAGGCGGTTCGACTGTAGGAATAAGAAAAAATAGCGATACAAATATGACATTTATAGTCGTTTGGTACGATTGGACATTTTGCATCTGACAATTTATCTTTCCATTGATTGTGCTAGGAGGAGTAAAGGAACTTCATAAAATACATTTACCCACAGGTGTATATGCTGTATTTTGCTGTTTATGAAAAGTGGATACTCGGATCGTTCTCCTGCGTCTAGACGGAAAGGCAGTGATATCGTGCAACTGTGTTTGGCCAATAAACTCTCAAATTAATGAACCTTTAGACTATTAAATCGAATACCATGACGAAAGATGCCATCCAACTTGGCTTTTATTTATTTAAGATCCTGTTCAGTTAGAAAATTTTCTCACGTTTAGTACTTTACATCTATAATCTTGAATAGTTAAAAGTACCTGCTATTGTCAAGTCAGTGTGGTTGTGGATCAGGATACCTAGGTAGTTTGACACCTTACAAAAGTATCGGCCGCCATCGGCAATCGACACGTTGCGGACATTCAAGGAAAAATCAGACGCAATAACGAACCGACCATCTTTCAGACCTGGCCCTCTCTGCTGATCTTCGTACCACGTCACGACTTCTGTGGCAGTTACGATGGTGTCACCCTTCATCCAGTACACAGCGTATGGCGTTCCCGTGAATGAACACTTTAGGTTTCCATCGTGGCCTTGCCACAGAGTGACGAAGGGGTCCGTAACTACTGTGTCATCTGGTATTTCTGCCAACACTAGTGAAGCATAAAATTGAAACAGAAAACGAGTTAGATGTAATATGACAGAGTGTGACCCTCACATTGGTGATCAAACGTCAGTCATTAAACGTGATATTAAAGTCATGGAACCTAACCTTTATGCGTGGTTTATCGTTTTTATCCTCATTTGCTTTCTATCATCTCTCATCCTTCTTTTCATCTCCATTCGTCGTGACTATGTATTATGTCACAATAACACGATTCCACAAGGGGGAAGGAAGCACTATTCCATCTTGCTCCCTGAAATTCAAAGTGCCAATTTCGAGCACAAGCTTTGTATACATTTTGTGCAATATTCGCCAAACTTGGCAAGTTCATGGAAAATTAGGAACTTTTATTATTTTAACAAACCTCAGTTAATTTTTCTTATCTGAATTGTTTTATTATTCGCAAGAACTTCCCCGGATTTCCCCAAACTCTTGTTCCATTAACCGTTTCCATATGAGGTTCCTTTCTGGCTACTGCCCTATTAAAGCAACTGAATTTAACTCTTTCAAGCTTTCGTACGATTAACGGCGTCTTACCGAATACCCGATAAACAGCTTCTACCCAGGTTCTCATCGAGCCCCTGACTCGCCTATGACAATCAAGTTCCTGCATGAGTGAATGAATTATCGGCGATGACAACTTTGCAAATACACACTAAGAAATAAAGGAATAATTTTACACCCCTAGAGGTGTAAACCATTGATACAATAGCAACACCCTATAGGGTGTAAATCTACACCTTAAAGAGGGGTGTAAACTGTACACCCTAAAATGGGGGGTAGAGTTACACCCATAGGGTGTAGACTTGTACCCATAGGGGTGTAGACTTATGACCACAGGGGTGTACACTTGCACCCATAGAGGTGTAAATTTATACCCATAGGGATGTATACTTGTACCAATAAAGGTGTAGACTTACACCCACGGGGTGTACACTTGTACCCGTAGAGGAGTAGAATTGCACCCATAAGATGTAAACGTACACCTGTAGGGGTGTAAATTTTTATCCACAGGGGTGTACACTTGTACCCATACAGGTACAGATTTGCACCAATAGCGTGTAAGCGTGCACCCGTAGGGGTGTAGACTTGTACCCATAAGGGTGTACACTTGTATCTGTAGAGGTGTATACTTACACCCATACGGTGTAGATGTGCACCAAATAATAAAAAGCGGCACCATTTAGGGTGCAAGTATGTACCCTAATACAAGGTGCAAATGTGTACCCCTGTATGGAGCAGATGTGAACATCACGGCTGCACATTTGCCATAACACTTAATGTACATGCACACCACTCATGCAAATTGAGGAAACAAGCAAAGCAGACACAAATATTAATTTTACTTAACCTGATAGGTTTTTATTGAAGACCACCAAGCTTACACTGTAATTGTTCATCAAGGTAATATCTTATTAGTGTAAGAGACTGTATAGTCATTGCAGACATTTAATAGAAGTAATCACGTGACTCCGCTCCCCATCAAAACACTCTAGCAGGTAGAAATTACATAACATTTACTCTTTTTAGGATTTTTTTTTTACACATACTACTACATTATGAAGTTACAATAAAGCACTCAACATACCGTAAAACCCCATCCAGCGGTGCATATGGGTACGGTCCTTTTCCAAGCATTTTCTATGAATATTCACCTGATTCCACCACAAGATCAGATAGTTCCATGATATCTATCAATAATATGAACAGTGCCTTTGTAATGTATCTATTCTTGTGGAATCAAATCAATATTCTTAAAAACAAATTCAAAAGGGATCATGTCCATATGAAACTCCGGAGTCCGGAAGACATACAATCACATAATTATGAAATGTTATAATAAACATGTTATGAACCATGTTAAACATGATACATGTTTGAAAGGGCAGTAACATGATTGGGAGAAATTAAAAAAAAAAATGCCTCTCAAAACCAAACTGGTTGACTAATGGATACACTGTACACCAGCTGGGGTGTATAGCCTGGTTGGAAGAATTTATCATGAATTTGTTTACTTAAGCTAAATCAAGCATGAACATACCTGCATTTGGTTTCTCTTGAGCCCCAATATAAATAGATCCATAAAAAGTTACACAACATATCTGTCTGTCACAAGGCATACTGACAGAAGTTATTTTAGAAAGAGTCAACTTTTGACACAAATTTGACTACAAAATTTCACAGTAGAATCCTTGCACAGTTTACTTAATTCTAAAATAGTTTTACCACAAGTTGAGGACTACGTCCAATGACGTCTTCGTTTAAAGGTTTTAAATACCGGCACATGTACTTAAAGGTTAGTGACATGATTGGGAACACTTGAAAATGCCTCAAGAAGCAAATGAGTTAAAATATATACCAACTATACACCAGCTGAAGTGGATATACCAGCTAGACGGATTTGTCTCTTAGTTGTTTACTTAAGAAGAATCAAGCATGAACACTAATTCTATCGGGGCACGATAAAAATAGGACCCATAGAGAGCCACACAGCAGGTTTGCCTACCACGAGGCATATTGACATTAGTTGTTTTAGAATGAGTCAACGTTTGACTCCAAGATTTTCACAGGAGAATCCTTGCATAGTTTATTTGATTCTAGAGTAGTTTCACCCCAAGTTGAGGACTACCCCCAATCATGTTGTTTACCTTTAAAGTTAACACTGACTGAGCTATACAAACATAGAATGCATGGTGCGACAGTAAGCTCTGCCTACACCGAATTTGCATGTTAGGTGTTACACATGTACCTGTCCGTTCTCTTGATTAAATGTAAGCAATCTTTCAGTCCCAACAAACTGGAATACAGGTGTACAACATTAATGGAGAATGATTTTCTTTGAAAGAACAAGTTTTTGGTGTACACATGTAAAATTACATAACATTTTCAACCACATAATGCTGAACACACTTATTTATATTATTTGCCATCACCTTACCGTTATATCTTACGATGTTTCAACCTCGGCATACATGATACAGTGCACTATCGTTATAAAGAACACTGATATAACAAAATTTCATTATAAAGAAGTAAAATCTCCGGTCCCATATCTTGGATTTCCTTTGTATTCTGTTGTTTTTGCAACCCTGATATAAAGAAATTTCATGGGTCCCGAGGACTTCTTTATAACGAGAGTGCACTGTACCCCCTTTAAAGGCAGTAGCCCTCATTTGCAAGTGCCCCAAATCTCAATCAAATTTATTCTACTGATGGCTTCTGACATAAGAATACCTGGATCGTTTCAGGTCTTAAAGCCCAAATACAGTACATGTATAGTTTTGGTCTACATTGCAAATTCTATTGTCACCCTAGACATCAGAAAACAATATCAAACCTATAAAAAAAAATTCTAGTGACAAATTACGACGTTTAAAATAAAGAGAACATCTAGCGGTATGTGCATAACCTACAGGAAATCTCGGGTCCTCCCCCCCCCCAAAAAAAATACATTTTCATTTTTGAGGGGTTTCTCAAAATGGGAGGATTTCAGAGCATTGATAGATCATACACGTGTGTCTACAAAATACAATTCCAAAGAATTTAATTTTTTACCATTTACCAAAACTATACCTTGACTTGAAACCCTCCAGTTTGGAAATAAGGTACACTAAGGTAACAATTTTTTTATTATTATTATTTTGTAATATGGTCCTCTGAACGTTTTGAAGGAAAATCACAGTTTTCTGTCAAACATGAAATTATGGCTATAGACTCAACAGTATATTTAAGACACAATTTAACAATGACCACAGTCTGAAAAATGTGAGTTACATAATCCTAAATGTTTAAGTGTGTTTGATAAGGTCTAAAAATGAAACCTGAAAAAACAAATTTGTACATGTTTGAAAATGATTATTTAGTAAAATACACAATTTGGCAAGAAAAATACAGGCTGGTGTAAGTTTATGAAGTTACACGGTACATTTACCGGTATATATACATGTAGTTAAGAGCATGTTGAAATTTTGGCATAATGTCGGCGTACAGTGTACTATGATGTATACCAGCATGCTTTCAGCATGGTTTGACTTACCGATTACTTACTTATGACGTTATGCAGTGTATATTATTGGACAAAGTTTGCTTATGTCAACACATGCTGGCTAAATGTCAAGGTGTGACAGAGCCATTACATGCAAAGATAATGTCGCATGAAATATCTGTGCTCACAGTAATTAGTACAATCTATATATTAACATTACAATGACAAACTTTTCACTTCATACATTTAGGGCCCTGTATGATGAACATGTATATAGGCCTACTTAAAAAAAATAAAAAATAACAGTACGTACACAGTAGTTGTACCCTGTTGCATTCCCCCCCCCATTCAGAACCAGTTCAATGTTATGATGATCAAGCTCAATAACACCAAAAGAAATCATCTTTCCTGTATCTAAAGGCCGTCATCCAATAGCGTTTAAAGCTGGTGTATGCCTGGCATTTCTAACCTTGTTTTTTTTTCGGGGGGGGGGGAAATTCAGTACACTGTAGTCAACATATGCTCCAAAGGTTTGGCCAAAATCTGTGTTTTTTGGCAAAAACCCAAAGTACAACAAATGAATGTTGATTGTATAATGGGATACATTTTATACACCACAATTGTTTTATATTTACCTTTTAAATAAACTTTGAACTTTGAGACAATTGGACTTTTCAGAAATTTATAATTTGACAATATAAATTTGTGAATGAAAGAAAAAAAGGTGTCATTTCTTGACAAAATATCACTGTTACCCCAACTTTACTAACGGGTGTACAAAAAAAATGTATGTCTCAACCAGGAGCTGAGTAGTGTAACGGTTTTGCAAAGATGACCAAAACAAAACATGAACATAGAAGCCCTTGATACCTGTGTTTCAAACCAAAGAATTGGAAATGCCTCCAAAATCTTCACTACAGGCTCTTCTGTCACCATCCTCTGTCGCAAAACAAAGCTTCGCTTCAATTTGTCCTCAACTATTAAAGGGTCTGGATTCCGTTGGGAAGAGAGTCACTTCAGATCCTGTACGTGCTTCTCTACATTACTGTGGTCTTCCCAGCATGACATTTCCTGTGCATACAAATGAATACATTTTGTATGGTCTCATGAGTTATATGACTCTAATAATTCAATACAACAGAACTTTGCAGACCAATCTTAAAAGTGCATGTAGGTGAGCTATTAAAGAGTAAAGGGCACTTATCAGCACTACAAGTTTAAACTTTTAGTTTAATACATGTATCAAGCATTTGCAAAACCAGCATATGCTTGGTCATCAAAGGAAACCAAACCCCGTAACACAATGCCCTTTGAGCAGAAAGTAGCAAGTAGGATGGTTTGCTTCAAATCTTAATCTTGCGTTGTGACTTGTCCAACACACAAATAAATGCATGCATGGGACTAGGTCCTGTGCGGAACGAGTTTCGAATATTACCGAGATCGCAACAACATCGCGCAAGCGATCAACCTCATTGTACAGAAAGCTAGTAAACAATAAACTAGGAACAACTATAATCATAGGCCTACTCAAAATATTCAAAAATGAAACAAATGGACTTACCTTAGTATTACGATTAATTACGAAGTTTCGTAACTTCACGACCAGCTTTCACACGTAATTCTGCTAACAATGCAAATCGATGAACATAACATTATGTTCGCTCATTGGTCAATTGAAAGTGGCGGTTGTTCAGACACAGTAGTCTCGTTTTACGCGTGTGTCTATACCGAACGATTTTCAAATAAATGATTCACACAGATTATGGCAATTTTTTGTCACAATAAATTTTAATAATAGAAATAAAATATACATCAATAAATTAACTTCTAGAATATAGGCCTATTGTTAGTATAGTAGTGTGTAAAACGTTTCACATGACTTTGCCTAAGACTACACTGGGGTGTTAATTTACAACTCATCGATTTTACACCTTTGAAGGCGTAGAATGCCTGGTTAAGGGTGTTAAATGAAAACGATCGTCAAATATCGATCGATAGGCACATTTCTACTCCTCAGTTACTCCCTAAATTCTTAGTGTGTACGTCATTATGTATAATCGGTTGTAACTGCAATTTTCATGATTTTATCTCTCTTTAACTATCTCTAAGAATTTGCGTTATTGTATCTTCAGGACAAATTTAAAACTTTTCGCATTTTATTACAGTGACTCATTCCATTATTAAACCATTAATTTAAAAGAATAAGATTGCAACTGTCAGACAACACGGCTCCAAATTTGTGTGGGTTCAATTAGTGAATAATGATAAAATACAATTCAGTGAAGTACGTATGGTTTTGGTCACTCATACAAAATATGTGTTTTAAATGCAAATGCAAAGTGTTCTCACCCTGGCTGTAAGGAGCACCCCTCCCAGATCCTTCCCATGTTCTTTGTATATACTTGGTCATTTCACAGTTCAATTTAATTAACCTGAAATACATGCATATAGGCCTACCTAAAACACACCCACATCTACCCGCACATACCCACCAAACCCATCCACCCAAACACGAAATCACACACACACACAAAAAAAAAACACACCCACCAACTCCACCCCCACACACATGAACATCCAAACATATCCACCAACCCACCACAAACACACACACACACACACACACACACACACACACACACACACACACACACACACACACACACACACACACACACACACACACACACACACACACACACACACACACACACACACACACACACACACACACACACACACACACACACACACACACACACACACCACCACCACAGTGTTTGTGTGTGATGTGTTGTTGTGCATGTTTGTGTGGTGTGCATGGTGTGTATTGTGCATGTGTGTGTGTGTGATGTGTTGTGTGTGTGTGTGTGTGTGTGTGTGGTGTGTGTGTGTGTGTGTTGTGTGTGTGTGTCGTGTGTGTGTTGTGTTTGTGGTGGGTTGGTGATTATGTTTGATGTTCATGGTGTGGGGGTTGGAGTTGGTGTGGTTTTTTTTTTTGTGTTGTGGGGGTATTTCTGTTTGCGGTATGGGTTTGGTGGGTATGTGCGGGTAGATGTGGGTGTGTCTTTTAGATAGGGCTATATCGCAGTTTTTTCAGTGTTAATTAACATTGAACTGTGAATGACCAGTTATATACAAAAACATGGAAGATCTTGGAGGCGGTGCTCCTTACACCAGGTGAGAACATTTGCATTGCATTTAACACATAAATTTTTATTGAGTGACGCAAAACCATCGTACGTTCACTGAATTTGTATTCTTTATCATTATTCACTACATTGAACCCAACAAATTTGATGCTCGTGTTGTTGACAGCTTGCAATCTTATTCTTTTAATTTATTTGGTTTTAATAATGGAATGAGTCACTGTCATAAAAGTCGAAAAGTTTTAGAATTTGTCCTTGACCAATAACGCAAATTCTTAGAGATACTTAAGAGAGAGATAAATCATGAAATGCATACACGTATACTAATGACGTACACACTAGATTAGGAGTAACTGAGGAGTAGAAAGTGTGCCTATCGATCGATATATTGAGATCGTTTTCAAATTTAAAACCCTTACCAGCCTTTCTACGCCTTCAAGGCTGTAAATCGATGAGCTTGTAATTAAACCCCGAGTGTATCTTAGCAAAGTCAGTGAACTTTTTTACACACACTATACTATCACACAATAGGCCTATATCTTAGAATTAATTTATTATGATATTTTATTTCCTTTATTATAAATATTATTATGAAAAAATTGCCATAATCTGTGTGAATTTTATTTGAAAATCTCGGTATAGACACACCGTAATAACGAGACTAACTGTGTCTGAACAACTCGCACTTTCAATTGACAGCAATGACAGCGTAACAGAATGTGTCATGTTCATCATTCTGTGCATTGTTAGCAGAATTACGTGTGAAAGCTGGTCGTGAAGTGTACGAAACTCTAATTAATCTAATACTAAGCGGAAGTCCATTTGTTTCATTTTTGAAATTTCTGAGTAGGCCTATGATCTATAGTTGTTCCTAGTTTATTAGTTGTCTAGGCTTTCTGTTCAATGAGGTTATCGCTTGCGCGAATGTGTTCGCATCTCGGTAATATTCGAAACTCGTTCCGCACTAGACCGGTAGTCCCATGCATGGCATTTATTTGTGTTGGACAAGTCACATCGCAAGCATTAAGATTTTGAAGCAAACCATCTCTCTTGCTACTTCTGCTCAAGGCATTGTGTTATGTTTGTTTCCTTGGCTGAACCAATGATATCGTGGTTTTGCAAAATGCTTGATACATGTATTCAAACATAAAAGTTTTAAACTTGTATGCGTGTATAATTGCCTTTACTCTTTATAGCTCACCTACATGCACTTTAAGATTGTCTGCCAAAGTTCGTTGTATTGAATTATTAGAGTCATATAACTCATTTGAACCAACAAATGTATTCATTTGTATGACGCAATGTAGTGCGAGACCACAGTATTGTGAGAAGCCTATCAGATCTGAAGTGCTCTCTTCCCAACGGAATCCATGACGTCTTAATAGTTGAGGACACAATTGAAGCAAGCTTTGTTTTGCGACAGAGGATTTGGTGACAGAAGAGCCTTGTAGTGAGAATTTTGGAAGGCATTTCCAATTCTTATGGTTGAAACACAGGTATCCACAGTTCTTCACGTTTTTGTTTGGCTGTCATCTTTGCGAACGTTACACTACTCTGCTCTTCTGGTTGAACATACATTTTTTTTTTGTACACCGTTGTAAATGTTGAGTAACAGTGATATTTTGTCAAGAATGACACCTTTTTTTCTTTATTCACAAAATTTATATGTGCTCACAATTATAATTTTCGTGAAAAGTAATTGTCTTGTCAAAAGCTCAAAGTTTATTTAAAGTAATATATAAAACATGTGGTGATCAGTTATAAGAGTATCCATTAATACAATCACATTCATTTGTTGTACTTTGGGTTTTGCCTTAAAAACACAATTTTTGCCAAACCTTTGAGACATACTGTTGACTACAGTGTACTGAATTTCCCCCTCCCCCCAAAAAAAAACAAAGGTTAATATAGCCAGCGGCTTACCCCCTTTTAAACGCTATTGATCGGCTTAGATACTAGGAAGATGATTTCTTTTGGTGTATTGAGCTTGATATCAATAAACATTTGACTGGTTCTGAATGGGGGGAATGCAACAGGGTCAATATGTGTACTACTGTATATTTTTTTATGTTTTTTTAATAGCCGTATATACATGCTTCATCATTACAGCCCTAATTATGAAGTGAAACATTGTCATGTAATGCTATTATATAGATCTTATCTAATTACTGTAGCACAGAGTATTTCCATGCGACTTATCTTTCATGTAATGCTCTGCAACCTTGACATTTACCGCATGTGTTGACATAAGCAAACTTTGTTCCAATAATATACATGCATGACGTCATAAGTAATTAATCGTTTAGATCAAAACCAGTCCATGAAAGATGCGTGTATACATCAGTAGTACACAGTACGCGACATTAATGCCAAATTTCAACATGCTCTAATATGTATATTATACCGGGTAATGTACCGTGTACTTCATTAAACTTACACCAGCTTATTTTTTGGCCAAATTGTTATTTTACAAATAACTCATTTCAAACTTAAAATTTTTTTTCAGTTTCATTTTAGACCTTATCAAACACCTTAAACATTGATTTGTAAGCTCAATTTTTCCAGACTGTGGTCATTGTTAATTTTGTCTTAATATACCGTGTGAGTCTATAGCCATAATTTCATGTTTACAGAAAATGTGATTTTCCTTAAAACTTCAGAGACCATATGTACAAATAATATAATAAAAAAATGTTCCTTAGTTACCTTATTCTCCGAAACTGGAGGGTTCAAGTCAAGGTATAGTATTTTGGTAAATGGAAAAATTAATTCTTTGAATTGTTTTGTGTAGCACACGTGTTGATCTTATCAATCGCTCTGAAATCTCTCCCATTTGAGAAACCCCTCAAAATATGAAATTGTATTTGTTTGGGGGGGTGGGAGACCGAGAATTTCCTGTAGGTTTATGCACATCACCGCTAGAGTTTTTCTCTGTATTTTAAGACGTGCTAATTTTCACTAGAATTTTTTGTTTTATAGGTTTTCGATATGTGTTTCTGATGTCTAGGGTACATAAATTTGCAATGTAGACTAAAACGTTTTACATGTACTGTATTTGGGCTTTATAGACCTGAAACAGATCGCAGGGTATTTATGTCAGAGCCATCATAGAAATAATTTATTGAGATTTGGGCACTGCAAATGAGGGTCTGTTTTAAAGGGTCATGCACTCGTCGTTAGTAAGAATCTCGGACACATAAAATCTTCTTATTCAGTGTGCCAATAAACAACAAGAATAAAATGAAGAAAATCCAATATATGCCGGACCGGAATATTTTACTTCTTTATTAATGAAAATTTTATATATATCCAGTGTTCTTATAACGATTAGGTGCCACTGATATCATGTACGTGCCGAGGTATGAAATATCGTAAGATATAACTGGGTAAGGTGACTGGCAAAAATATAAATAAGTGTGTCAGATTATGTGGTTGTATAAATGTTATGTAATTTTTTACATTTGCACCAAAACTTGTTCTTCATAAGAAAATCATTCTCCATTAATGTTTTGGTACACCTGTATTCCTGTTTGTTGGGACTTAAAGATGTGCTTACATTTGAATCTATAGAGAACGCACGAGTACATGTGTACGAACCTAACAATGCAAATTCGTGTAGCAGAGCCTTGGTTACTGTCGCCACCTATGCATTTCTATGTTTGTATCAGCTCTATTGTCAGTTCTAGGTTGTTAACCTTTAAGTGTAACAACATGATTGGGTATCATCAACTTGTGTGAAACATCCTCTAGAATTCAAATAAACTATTTGCAAAGGATTCTCCTTGGAAAATCTGCGAGTCAACTTGACTCATTCTAAAGCAACTAATTCAATATGCTCGTGTAGTCTCCAACCTGCTGTTGGCCTCTTCTATGGTCCGTATTTTCATTATCGGTGCCCCGAATAGAAATTAGTTTGATTGCTGATCTTCTTAAGTAAACAACTAAGAGACAAATGCGCTTGTTGGCTCTACGCTGTATATCCACTTCAGCTGGCTATAGTTGGTATAGTATTTTAACTCATTTGCTTCTTTTAGGGATTCTTATGGCTTCCCAATCATTCCTATACTAAGCCTTTAAGTACATTGCCGGTATTTAAAACTTTAAAGAAGATCTATTGACGTAGTCTAAGCTCTGTGGTAAAACTATTTTAGAATTAGGTAAAACTGTGCAAGTTCTACTGTGAAATATTTTTTAGTCAAATTATGTGTCAAAAGTTCGACTCTTTTCTTAAAATAACTTCTTCAGTATGCCTTGTGACAGCAGATTATGTTTTAACTTTTATGGATCTATTTATTATTGGGGCTCAAGGAGAAAACCATATGCGTATCGTTCATGCTTGATTTAGTTAAGTAAACAAATTCATATAAATTCTTCCACGAGCTGTATACACCCCAGCTGTCTGTGTACAGTGTAGTCCATTTAGTCAACCATGTTGGTCTTGAGAGGCGTTGTTGCTGGCTTTTTTGTTTGAATTCCCCAATCATGTTACTGCCCTTTCAACCATGTATCATTGTTTAACATTTCGATTAACATGTTTATTATAAACATTTCATAATTTATGTGATTGTATGTCTTCCGGACTCCGGATCTTCATTGATGGACATGATCCTTTTGAATTTTTTTAAGAATATTGATTTGATTTCACTCAGAAGTAGATACATTACAAAGGCCACTTCAATATTATTGCATAAATATCATGAACTATCTGATCCTTGTGTAATAGAGTGAAATATATCATAGAAAATGCTTGGAAAAAGACCGTCCCATATGCACCGTCTGTATGGTTACGTATGTTGAATGCTTTATTGTAACTTTCATAATGTAGTAGTATGTTGTAAAAAAAAAATTCCTTAAAAAGCAGTAAATTCTATTAATTTCTACCTCTAGAGTTTTTTTCGATGGAGCGGAGTCGACGTATTACTTCTTTAAATTCTGCAGAGATTACAGTCTCTTACACTAATAAGATATTACCTTGATGAACCGATTACCATGTAAGCTTTTGGTGTCTTCATAAAAACTATCAGTTTAAGTAAAATAATATTTGTGTCTGTTTGCCTTGTTTCCTTCATTTGCATGAGGTGTGATTCATCTAGTTTATGCAAAATGTCAGCCGTGATGTTCACATCCTGCCTCCATACAGGTAACACAATTCTGCCACCTTGTATTAGAGGTACATACTTGCACCCTTAAATGTTGCCCTTTTTATTATTTGGTGCACATCTACACCGTATGGGTGTAAGTATACACTCTACAGAGTACAATGTACACGCCTTATGGACAATCGATACACCCCTTACGGTGCACGTGACTTACACCTATTGCGTGCAAATCTGTACCTGTTGATGGTACAAGTGCTACACCCCTGTGATAAAAATGTACACCCCTACAGGTTTACGTTTGACATTTTATTGGGGCTGCATAATTCATACTCCTCTACGTACAATGTACACCCGTGGTGTAAGTTCGTACACCTTTATTGGTACAAGTATACATCCCGTCTTATGGTTATAAATTTACACCTATGGGCAAGTGTACACCCCTGTGGTATAAGTCTCCACCCTATGGTACAAGTCTACACCTATGGTCTTAACTCTACCCCCATTTTTAGGTGTACAGGTTTACACCCTCTTTTTAAGGTGTAATTTACCCCTATAGGTTTGCCTATTTATAATGTTTCTTACACCTCTACGGTGTAAAATTATTCCTTTATTTCTTATGTGTGTATTTTGCAAATTGTCATCGCCACTAATTCATTCACTCATAGCAGAACTTGTATTGTCATAGTCGAGGTTAGGCTCGATGAAACCTGGTAGAAAGCTGTTATCGCGTATTTCGGTAAGACGCCGTTAAATCTACGAAAGCTTGAAAGCAGTTAAATTCCGTTGCTTTAATAGGCAGTAGCCAGAAATGAACCTCATATGGAACGGTTAATGAAACAGAGTTGGGCAAATCGGGAGTTCTTCGAATAATAAAACATTCAGATAAGAAAAATTAACTGAGGTTTGTTAAATAATAAAATTCCGTTATTTTCCTATTGAACTTGCCAAGTGTTGGGGATATTGCACAATAAGTATGTATACAAAGCTTGTTCTCGAAATTGCACTTTTGAATTGTCAGGAGCAAATTTGGAAATAGTGCTTTCCTTTCCCCCTTTGCATCGAGTGTTTCTTTGACATAATACATAGTCACGACGAATGGAGATGAAAAGAAGGATGAAGATTGATAGAAATGCAAAACTGAGGGATTAAAACGATAAACACGCTATAAAGTTAGTCCTATACTTTAATATTCACGTTAATTGACTGACGTTTGATCACCAATGTGATCATCACTCTGCATATTACATCTAACTCGTTTTACTGTTTTCAATTTTATGCCTCACTAGTGTTCGCAGATAAATACAGATGACACTAGTAGTTCAACCCCTTCGTCACCTTGTGGACAAGCCCGATGAAACCTAAAGTGTTCATTCACGGCAAACCCATACGCTGTGTTACTGATGAAGGGGTGACACCATCGTAACTGCCACAGTAAGTTGCGTGACGGTGTCGAAATTCAGCAGAGAGGGCAGTCTGAAAGATGTCGGTTCTGTATTGCGTTCTGATTTTTCCTTTGAATGTCCGCAACGGTGTCGGAATTGCCGATGGCGGCCGATACTTTTGTGAAGTCGTTCAAACTACCTAGGTATCCTACCACAACCCACTGACTTGACAATAGCTATACTTTTAACTATTCTAAGATTATAGATGTAAAGTACAACGTTTAGAAAATTTTCTAACTGAACAGCGATTCTTAATTAATAAGCCAAGTTGAATTGGCATCTTTCGTCATCTATTCGAGTTTAATATCGTAAAGGTTCGATTAATTTGAGAGCTTTTATTGTCCAAACCACAGTTCGCACGATCATCCTGCCTTTCCGTCCTAGTACGCAGTGAGACGGATCCGATATCCACTTTTCATAACAGTCAAAATACGCAATACATACCTTGGTAAATGTATTTTATTAATTTCCTGTATACTCTCTCGCTTAGACAATTCGAATGGAAATATAATAATATGTCAGATGCAAGATGTCCCAACACCAAACGACTATAATGTCATATTTGGATCGCTATTTTTCTTTTTCCTACAGTCGAACCTCTAGGACCTTTACCGTCAATTATAGAAGATTCCCAGTTAATAACGAGCGATTGATCCCTTCAGTCGTGTGTCTGATTGCCAGTGGCATAGACACAGCTCTTACCTGAGTGTGAAGCGGCCATCGTTTGTCTCACCTGAGCATCTAAGCCCTCTTCTTGGACACAGGCTCTCGTGTTGATACCAACTAATAACTAGTTTGTTATCCAAGTTGTGTGACGGACCGATGGAATATGTCAGTCACCATAAACGCTCCGGGGAGATACTTTTACCAACATTTGTCTGTCACGCATCAGGGAGCTTTAGTTGAAAGCAGAGAATATGCGATTTGTGCATCTTCGTCAATTGGAACACGGTTTACACGAACACTGCTACTTGGACCATGCAACACTGTCAGCATCAGAATTTCTCCAGTTCAACAGATGCAATAACAGGAACATTGGTATTACTTATGCCTTATAAAATATTTATACTTAAATTCCGAGATGACTCCTAAATCTTCTAAACAGTACTAATATACTATACTTACCTATCTTACAGGCTCCTGGTAGTTACACATAAATAGGCTTAGTAGCGTAATAACCAATTATTCCTAGCGTGATTAGGAATAAATCGAGAATTTGTACTCTTTCCGGATTAAACTACATTCCAGTGGATAATAATCGCTTCGTTTTCTATATAACTTTTCAATTATAAATCACGGAGAGAGGAGCCCGAAGTATAGTCAAACCAAGCGACATCATATGGATTTACATAAGTTATGTGAACGTGTTATTCAATTTCTTTTACATTAACACTGTCATTGTTCGCCAAGGTATTGAATATCCTTGGTAGGTTATAATTCCATGGGTAAGTAAGCTATGCCTCATAATGTGTGAGGAATATGAGCGCTACAGATTCGGATTTTTCTGCTTCAACTAGTTCTAATTAGACTTCTCAGACTTAATCTTAGGTACCCCGTCAATAATCCATGAAGCGAATTGTCTTACACACTACACTTTATTAACTACAAATTCGTAAGTATCAGACGTTCCCCGTATAATGTCTATGCGAAGCTTAGCCAATAAGGTTGCTGACACACGCACCAAGTGTAACACCGTTCAATCTTCGATTGCAGACTTCTACGTACTAGTCGCCTTCTAACCTTTTTTCT
>JZLH01S0214405.1:74824-90196 GCA_001188425.1 Eucidaris tribuloides
TAATGTCAGAGGTAAAAATGTCAGAGGTAAAAATGTCAGGTAAAAATGTCAGAGGTAAAAATGTCAGACGTAATAATGTCAGAGGTAAAAATATCAGAGGTAATAATGTCAGAGGTAAAAATGTCAGAGGTAAAAATGTCAGAAGATACCATTTTTAAGTAAGCCTTTTGTTAAGAATAAGTCTGTGCTCTTTTATCCTGATTTTTGTGACTTTGATACCCTCTTCACTACACGCGCACATAGGCTCAGGAAGATTTTCAGGATGGGGTGGGGCTCGATCATTTGTTGTTGACGTGCCGTATGAAGATTTTTTCCCCGACTGCCCCCCCCCCTCCCACTGTCACCAATTTAGACAGTCCCAAAATTCGTTTTTTTTGCGGGGGGGGGGGTGTTTTGCCGCCTTTTCAGAGTCTCTTTTTGCGTAGATTGTTAAAGCCTTTCTATTCCTTATACACTTTACGCGTTTTTGTGTACAAGCATGGTGTCAATCTTGTAATAACATTGATCCCCGCGCGGGGCCCCTTGTCCCATTGACCACATACCGCATCGTGCAACCGACGAACATGCTAGGTCTAGATACGAAATTCTTTTAAAAAAAAGTATGCTTCCGATACATCACATTACGATCACCAATCACACACAGGCACTAGTCAGGACTCATGCACAGGGTACGAAATATTACGAGTCCATTCAGGAAAATGTTGGCAGGATTGGTACTATCCAATGGTTTGTCAAGTACCTCTTTCTAACGAACCACCAGTAGCTGGTGTATAGCAAAAAATTCAACAATATACTTGTATAAATATGTAATGAGCAATATACTGTGCATTTCGTTTGACAAAGTTCAACATGGGTTGGAGTATGCGGACGAACGGCGGACGAATAAGAAACGTGCACCTAGCGTGTGAAACGTTTAAACGCTTTATTTCCATTATATATTTTGAGCATCATTTTCACCATTGTCGTCAACATCCTCATCACAGTCATGTTCTTCTCTTTTGACATCATCATGTCTCAATATGCGTTTGAGTGGAAGCGCCCGATGTGTTTCAAGGGGAAAAAGTCTAACAACATCCTTCCTGTCAACATGAGAGTTTATCTGATTCCAGCTGCTGCCGCGGGATCCCAGCCATCCGTAAAGTAAATACTCAGTAGATGATCCCCAAGTTTTGGCAAGTGACGATATCACTGCAATTGAACTAAAAGACGCATCGCATCCTCTTCAAAAACTATGATGTCCATCCAGTCCCGTAAATGGCCAGGCATTGCCACCATAGAGTACATGACATCTGGTAAAGTAGAAAGGTAGGAATTTATGGAAATAATACTGTGCACAATCCCGTGCTCGATACAAAACTGATCAACAAATATGGCGAATAATTGCTCGAAACAGTTCCGTTTTAACCGGATTGGCAAAGGTAAAGGAGAATCCGTGTTTACAACACTCTTCGACAAGTGGAAGAAGCAATGTTGGATTTCTGGCGGATAAGACAAAAAATTCAAAGTTCCGTGTACCTATCCAAAATAATACAATCAGAGATGTTGTGACTAATGTTTTCAACATAATTTCAACCTCAGGCATGCAGATGTCTTGTGTAAATATAGCTCCAGATAGATACCAGATATATATTAAGTCTAAATGAGTTGGAACTGAATTAGATAGAAATATGACCAACGTTAGAGTCTAGATCTAGATCATGATCTATATGAGCAAAGATGCATTTCGGTGATTTCGAATGAACAAATAAATCAGCATAATTAAAACAATGAATTTCCAAATTCTATGTGGAAACCTCATGGAACACTACCAATTATATTAAAAACATCAAATCTAGCTGCCCTGAAATAAAAAAAATAAGTGTTTTGTCGTTCCTTGATTTTGAATAAATTTGCACTGATCAAACTTAGATGTAGATCTAGACTACTAGTACTAGTAATTAATCAGAGAAGTTTAATAGAATGTAACGTTAGAAGCTCTAAGCAAATAAATTTCCAAATTCCATGTGGAAACCCCCATGGAGCACTACCAATTATAAAAAAAAAATCAAATCTAGCTGCCCTGAAATAATAAAAAAATAATTGTTTTTGTCGTTCCTTGATTTTGAATAAATTTGCACTGATCAAACTTAATAACAATAATAATGAAACATTTTTGTATAGCGTATAATACATAGGCAAAATAGCATGTCTCTAAGCGCTTTTTACAAAAGGAGTGGAGATGATGCACTGGGTTCGGAATTATTTACAAAATGCTAAATAAGTGTGTTTTTAAATTATTTCTGAACTGTTCGTATGTTTGTATATTCCTAAGATGTTCCGGTATATTATTCCATGAAACTGCAGCTGCATATGAAAATGATCTTTCCCCATATGATTTTGTCAAAGTATGTGGGACCTGAAATAATGACTTTTTACTTGAACGAAGCATTCTTTCTGGTTTATATGGTGTTAACAATTCGATGAGATACAATGGAGCAAACTGGTGAAAACATTGGTAGGCTAATAAAAGTACTTTATAATGTATACGGGATTGGATAGGTAGCCAGTGTAAGTTTTTTAAGACTGGGGAAATTGGTTCATGTTTCTTTGTTTGTGTTACGAGTCGCGCTGCTGAATTTTGAATGAGCTGTAATCTATGAATTTGACGAGACGGAAGACCAAAAAGCAAACTATTACAAAAAACAAAATGGCACATAACAAAAGCATGAATTAGGCGCTCAGTAGTTGTCTTGTCCAAAAAAGTGCGATTTTTACCTATTTTATGCAGTCCGAATGATGCTGAGCGACATTTTTGTGAAATAAAATTGTCAAACGTGAATTTATCATCAAAAGTAACCCCTAAATTTTTACATGTTCTGGTTGCATGAACAAGAGTGCCATCTAAATCTAGTGTCAGTGTTGGGTTACTTATTCTGTAGCGAGAAGAAACATGAAGAAATTCAGTCTTTGTATTATTGAGTTTCAAACCATTTAGTTGAGACCACTCTTTGACTGATCGGACACAATTTGATATTTTTGTTTTCTCTTAAATGTAATATATAGTTGCGTATCGTCTGCATAAAACATTTTGTGAACCCCTTGTTAGATCTAGATCTAGACTACTAGTAATTAATCAGAGAAGTTTAATAGAATGTAACGTTAGAAGTTCTAAGCACCTCGCTCATGAAAAAAATTAGACTTACAATAGATCTAACTTAGTTATCTAACGTCACTTACTGTCCATCAATTCTGCCAGAGGAGGTAGTCACGGTGGGGGCATCAACAAAAGATCTCTCCACTCTGTCCATGGCCCAGGCACCAGGAATGATGCAGGTCCCTCACTGTCACTAGGCCTCACATAAATAAAAGACACGTCAAGGAAAATTCACCTTGAAATAGATCGTTACTAAATGTAACTGTTAGGCCCTATTAATTGTGACATTTGTGTAATTTCTCATAATTTAAATCTAACTTAGAATCTAACGTTATAATCTGACATTACGTGCCAGCGATGCGAAAGCGGCTCGCGAACCCATGGCTGTGAACGAAGTTAGCAATCAACGTTTCATGACAAGGAATACAAGATATTGTTCATCGAATGAGTGCACATTTTTGCGCTGCTTGCGCACCGCTGGTCGTTTGCGTCAGTGCAGAGTGCAGACTACAATTCGTTAGATCTAACGTAACGTTATAGAATCTAACGATATAGGCCTAATTCATGAAATTTGGCGTGAAAATGAACACCAAAATTAAGATAGTCTAGAAATACTGTAATGCCATTTTTTTTTAACATTTATAGGCCTATTGATCATTTTTACAGTTCTGTATTGCAGGCCAGAGTTGACGCTTCGTTACGACTACATTAAAATAGTCTTACTTAGTCTTAGATCCAACTTACGTAAAACTGTTACTGAGGGTCTTTAAGTTTGCAACACAATTTATAAACAGTAAGACCCATACAATAACATTAACAGTGAGTAAAAGTTACCTTTGGAATAACGCTTGGAGTTTCTCTCTCGCTGCATCAAATAGTTTGCAACCGAAATGTTTTAACATCAGACGAAGATGAACTACATGATGGCGTCGAAGGTTTTTAGATGATTCACGTGCGCGTGTACAAAGCGCATGACATATGGCACTCTAGTAGCGCTGTCATCGTGCGTTTCAGCGCCTTTGAATGAAAATCTGGAAACCCGTCAGCCTGCGTAGCCAGGTGTTTAGATGTCTAACAAAGTGTTTAGATGTTCAACATTGCGTGATATGGGCAAGACATACAGCGTGACCAAAATAAACACCCCTACCTAAACACTAATAGAACTCGCAATCGAGTTCACACTTGCTCTAAACACCAGGTGTTTAGATGACTAACAAAGTGTTTAGATGTTCAACTTTGTGTGATATGGGCGAAACATACAGCGTGACCAACATAAACACTCCTAGCTAAACACTTGTAACGTATTAAACACCAGGTGTTTAAATGTCTAACAAAGTGTTTAGATGTTCAACATTGCGTGATACGGGCAAGACATACAGCGTGAACAAAATAAACACTCCTAGCTAAACACTTGTGAACCTCACAAGAGTTAACACGTGCTAAACATACCAGGTGTTTAGATTTTTGATAAAGTGTTTTGATTTTCAACAATCTGTTTTTTTTTTTCATAAACATGTCACATGTCGCATTTTTTACAGTGTAGGGTTTTTTTTAGGCAGAAGTTTCTGCATTTATTAAGAAATCAGAACTCACAAATTCTTCACAAAATATTTATAAACAACATATCGATATACATAAATGTGACAATTATACTGTATTTTGAAACAAATGACATACATTTTATAAAGCATGAAGGTATGTTAACCAAGGAATTTGAGATAAATGCAGGGGCCAGATATCATAAGCAATAAAGCTTGATTGATAACAGCCCGGGAGGCGGGGGGGGGGGGGCTATATGAAAACCTTAATATTTAAGTCCGCTATGTAAGGAATAAGATGTCACGTGTAGAAAAATCGATTTTCTTTTTAATATGGCAATGGGTAATGGGAAGAACAAAATGTGGAAAGGTAGTGGAAAGAGTGAGAGAGAAGAAACAAAAGAAATTGCAAGTGCGTGCATGTGGGTGAGTGCAGGTGAGAAGTTTACAAATATTTGGATATTAGATATTTTTTAAACAAAGCTTTGAAAGAAAAAAGAGATGCAGACTTGCAGAGAGTTTGATATTGTCAGATATATCATTCCAAACATCTAGACCATGTTGTCTTATCGATTTATGAGCTAAAATTATTTTGGGGTTGGTTAAATGGAGGTCAGATGAGTGTCGGGTGGGATATGAATGAATATCTTTATTGTACTGTTTGTACACAAAAATATTTCGAAAAGGGATTGGTATAGTATTGGTAGAAAATTTGTACATGAATATTGCCGTTTGAAAAGTGTGAATATCGTCAATTTTTAAAGTCATAAAGTTATAAAATATGGGATCAGTATGAGCTATATAATATGTATGGGTACAGATGCGGAGTGCTTATTTTTGGAGGCGAAATATTTTGTCTATGTTCAACTTATTACTATTTCCCCAAACTATGTTACAATAAGATGCATAGGACAAAATGAATGAATTATAGATCATAAAGAGTGATTTTTGAGATAGGTAAAATTACAATTTATACAAAATGCCAATACTTTTCGAGGCTAACATGCAAATATTACAAATATGACTGTTCCTGGATAAATTTGAGTCGATTAATACACCTAAGAATTTAGTTTCTTGCTTTTCAATAATGGCTATGTCATCAATGAAAATGTCGTGGTTAAATTCTTGTTTAGACTGCATGTGCTTGAAATACATGAAGTTTGTCTTGTTAATATTTAGGGAAAGTTTATTGGATTTAAATCATGATATTTTGTTTTATTCTAGATTGAGGGTTGTTATGAGAATATTTAAATCTTTATGTGAATAAAATATGTTAGTGTCGTCTGCAAATAAAATGTATGTTAACAATGGTAAGGCATTTACAATATCATTGATATCATTCACATTGCCGATCTGGCAAATCGATCAGGCCCGATCAAAAGAGGTTTGGGCCTTTTCGGTCTAGTTCGGCCGGTAATCGGGGTCAATCTACCATAATCGGTGTCCGTCAGTGGCGTAGACAGGTCGTCGTACCGGGGGGGGGGGGTGATTCGCTGTCCAGAGGGATCGATGATAATGCATGTTCAAATATGCGCGCGCGTGCACACAAACACACACACACACACACACACACACACACACACACACACACACACACACACACACACACACACACACACAGGGGCGTCGATCCATGTTTTGGATGGAGGCAAAAGTGAAAAAAAAAATCGAAATTTTCGAGGCACTCTGCGCGCCAAATTGTAATACAGAATTTTGCGCGCAAAGCGCGCTGAAAAATTTAAAATTTTGTAGGTTTGATAGTATTTCATGTCATAGTTAATGGTTTTATAGTGCTTTTCAATGCTTTTTAAAACATATGTTTGCAGACACAGACACACAAGAACATACACGCCACGCCTATATCAGTTTGTTAAAGGGGTGCGTAAGAAAAGAAAACGGACCTTTGATAGGGGGCCGTGGAACTCTTTGTAATGCTGGGGAGGGGCTACCTGCCCAGGCGGGTGAATTCCAGGGGCTCACCTTAAAATCTCATAGATTCCCGGTCGGGGGTCAGGAGGCGAAGCCCCCTGAAGCTCTAGGCTTTTGGCAGTTTCATGAGGTTATTTTGACCCTCTGCTAACACTTTTTTGTGTAGTTGGCAGTCAACAATAAATTAAAACCCACCCCATTTTGAAAGTGGGGTGCGAGTAAATTTTTGGCACTTCATCCAAAAATATAAGTGCGGGGGATGCATACCCCCCCCCATCCCCCATTTGTTTACGCCCCTGGCGTCCGTCTGCCTTGATCGGCATCGTTCTGGTTACCTAATTAAGTATTCTTAATGCTAGGTTCACACTGCCGATCTGCCAACTCGATGAGGCCCGATCAAGCCAAGTTTTGGCCTTTTCGGTCCAGTTCGGCCGGTAATCGGGGCTCACTCTACCATGATCGGCGCCCGTCTGCCTTGATCGACATCGTTCTGGTTACCTACTCGAATATTTTTGACCGCCAAAAACATTCGAGTAGGGAGCCAGAGCGTTGTCGATCACCCCGATCAAGGTAGATTGACCCCGACTACCTTGCCGAGCGAGACCGACCAGGCCCAATATTGGCCTGATCGGGCCTGATCGAGTTGACAGATCGGCAGTGTGAACCTAGCATAACATGCCAAAACATTCGAGAAGGGAACCAGAGCGTTGTCGATCACCCCGATCAAGGTAAATTGACCCCGATTATCTTGCCGAGCTTGACGATCCAGACCCCAAAATGGCTGGATCGGGCCTGATCGAGTTGACAGATTGGCAGTGTAAACCTACCATTACCCTTCATCCACCACACAGTATATGGAGTTCCGTTGAACAAACACTTCAGCTTTCCATTCTGGCCTTGCCACAGAGTGACAAATGGCTCCATCAAGACCGTGTTATTTGAAATTCCTGCTGTCAACTATAGTGAACACATAATACAAATAATAAATGACTTTTAGAAGCTATAATGTTAACCTTTCCACCTATATTATCTCAGTAATTAGATATAATCAAACAAAGACATGCAAATTGAATTTGAGTTAGCCATTTTTCCCTCGGTATATTATTTATCTTATGGGTCGAATGACATTAAATAGAACATAATTTACATTCACTGACATCCACAGTAACACTTAAAAGTGGCTTTATGGGCTTGGCATATGAAAACGTGGTACAAAGGTCAGCAGCAAGGCTCAGGCCGGGAATACAGGCGTTTCAGTATTGGGTCTGACTTCTCCCTCAACGTTCGTGATGTTTCGACGGTTGATCGAGACAGATACATTGGTAAGGTGTCAAACTTCTAAGGGTAATCTACAACCACAACAACTTGACAACAAGAAGTATCTAAGAAAACAAAACTTCCCTAAAAGAGATCGGATAATTCATTATCTTATATCAAATGCAAATGTGTGACGGTTGCAAAATATCTCAAGAATAATGTATTGAGATGTATACTATTTGGCACTGACAGCAGTGTTTCTGGACAAAAAGGTTTCATTAAGGTTATTTAATTGCGAATTTAATCATAAAGTGTCGTTGACTGTAGATATTTTAAAAAAAAATTGTTCCCTTTTTTGAATCGTTGCATGGAATTGTACCTTTAGTCATTACTTACAAGTTGGTCCAATTGGCCATTGATGGAGAGTTTTGATTAGCAACTTTTATTTGTATCACTTTCCTCCATATTGACACTTTAAATCCGTCTGCAACATCATTTGGCTCATTTACACACACACACACACACACACACACACACACACACACACACACACACACACACACACACACACACACACACACACACACACACACACACACACACACACACACACACACACACACACACACACACACACACACACACACACATACACACACTGTCACACACACATACACACACACACACACATAAACACACATACATACACACATACACAAAATACATGCGAGACAACATCATCCCTTTATTCTTCAATGCATAAAGCTAGATTCTGTACAAAGTACATAATAACAAATACACACAATAAGCACCGGCACAAGATGGCGCTATAACATGAATGTAAGTTTACATTCATACTAGATTTCAGTTTAGCCACTGGGGGGATTAGAGTCTATCCTTCATACACAAAATGGGCCCATGTATAAGCAACATTTCCCCATGTTTAACTAAATTTGGCAAAAAATGTATATCTGTGACCAATGATTCCAGCGAGTGCCTAAACATCATGTTGTTTTTTTTTGTGTCTCAGGCGCTCGTCTATCCGCAGGGGATATACATTTTATTATCGCATAGATATGAAATATCGACAAAATGTTAATTCCAGGATACAAACGGGCAAAGTGCAAATATATCAGTATTATTAGACTCTTTCTTTGCTGACATTTCTGGATTGAAGTTCCTCTTCTTGTGAAATCCATACCAAAGTCATAATGTTTGACAAGCTTTGACAAACATTTCTATTCTGAAAGGGCTTTTATTAATGCCGGTTTGATCACAATCTCATTAATTTCCTTGTTACATCTTAGATTTCAATAATGTTCCTTCTATTACTTATTACATGACATTATGACTGACAATTTGTCAGTAAAACACAACTTTTTATGAAGCATAAGTTGATTTGCGAGTGAGCGGAGCGAGAGAGCGATTTTGAAAATTTTCAAACATTAAAATAAATAAATAATAAATAATGCAAGAAATTGAATCAATTTCTTGCATTATTTATGTCGGTTGTAAGGACATTTTGTTGGTATAACATGATGTGGTTCTCTTTTCTATTACTGACGACATGAATTTATAATAACATTATTGACAAATTACCGGCAAAGTACCGTCAACAAAATCTCGGTCGTTATGCGAGCGAGCGGAACGAGCGAGTTTAGATTTTTGTTTTCACTTCAAAAAGTGCCATTTCTTATCTTAGTCTTGTTGGTACTCTTGAGACATTTTGTCGGTACGACATTTTATGGGTGACACATGTACCAACAAAATTTCAAATGTACCGACATAACTCGGAAAGTGCATTATGGGGGGGGGGGGGCATTCTGACTACGCTTCATCTCTTTAAACTGCCAATTACAACTATACAACTACATTAATAACTACAACTTTTTTTTATTACATTTGAAGTTATTTAGTCCCACAGTATAATGTAAATGCAATATACTTTTAACGGGAAACCAATAAAATGTGGAATTTTGATAAAAAGATTTTCCATCATCAACCAGTACTACAGATCCTCTGAAAAACTAGTAACAACCAGTTGAAATTTGCATACAGTGTATATGAAGAGCTCATTTCCAAAAGGGACTAGATCCACTTTTGATGAAAATTGAGTTATTGATATCACATCATTACTTAGGTAGATACCTGTCCTTGAGCAAAAGATTTAACCTCAATTATGAAAGCAACCGTGAGAAAATGCACTTTCTAATATCACTTTTCCATAGGCGCCTGTACAAAATCCGGTAAACAAATGCCTTTTTCTCAGAAGTAACAAATATGGATGTAGTTCCTTTTGGAAATAAACTCTTCATATATAACAACGTTGCTGCAAAATTACATTTAAAAAAATGTAACATAGATTAATTCAGGGGCAGCGCCGAGGTAAACTCTTGCGAAAAACTGTCGGCCAAAAAATTGCCCGCCAACATTTTTTTCTTTTATTTTCCTAGCCAACTTACAAACCAAACATCATCCGACAAACAGGGGGCATGGGTCCGACGACGACCGACGACCTAAAAAATATTAGCCAAACATCATCCGAGAAGCGTCGGGCAGGGGGCCGACGATGACTAAAAGCATTCCCCCCCCCCCGAAAATAAAATTCTAGCCAAATGAACAACAAAGGGGGGGGGGCGAATTTTTTGAAAAACCTTAAACATCCTCATTGTTTATATTACTGTAAAAAAAATATGGGTTGACTGCCCTATGCCCCCACCCCTAATGGCGCCGCCCAATAACGTCATGAAAGAGTTCACGTTGCAACCATGCATTCACAGTATATTTATTGTGCATTGGATCATTAAAAGAAGTTTTCCTTTCACTAAAGAAATGTAAAGTAACATAACCATGAAATTTATTGCATTTTCTTCATAAGATGACATGTCATGCCAAACATGAGTGAAATCCTCACATGATCTTGGATTGAATGTGTTTAAAGCCACAGCACTGAAAACATAACACGGTACTAATAAAATGTAGTGAGGAGTGAAATTAATGGATAATTTGCATAAATTGAGTAGAGTTTTTCTGAAAACTGCTACCGTTTTTACTGCACATGTAGTACTATTATCATTGTTTATTAGTCAGAGGCTATTTGACCCAAATCAGTGGATGCTCACAAAAATACAGAAAAAAGTACGAGAAGCGGCATTAAGAGATAAAGTATACATACTAAATACGCTTCATTTGACTTACCTTAAACAGGAAACATACACAAAACTTAAATCATGATATGTGTTAACGAAGATGTGAAAAATTATTATCATCAAATTTTACATCGCTCAAAATAATACGGCAATATTCTGGATACAAATTTATAACGCAATTTTGTATTAATATAAACAAAGAAACAAACAAATGTGACAAATGTGATTTACAGCAGAGTTAACTATAATACAAGGGATTGTTGTTTTATACATCTGATATTTTCTCCCAGCCACAAAAGCTTATTAAATAATAATTACAAAATATTGCGGTTGAGAGACGGAGGGCACCATTACCTTTAGGCAACTGACCATGTACTATTAAAATTTAACAAAATAACAATATCGTTGGAAAAAAGAGAGAGGGCGAGGAACAAAAGTGAACATTGTCTCCACAGAACACATCTACTGTCTATCCCACTCCACAGCAACTTAGCGGATGTGTATATTACAAAACAATACAATACAATACAATATAATACAATACAATACAATACAATACAATACAACTGATTCTTATATAGCGCATTTCCAATTTACAAATGATCAGTGTGTTTTACAACTTATATGATTAAATGAAACTAAGAGAACAACAATGTTTTCAGCTCCCTTCTGAATGTGTGTATCGAAGCTGATGGGCGCAGCTCCTTTGGCAATTTATTCCAGTCTCTTGGTCCACAATAATGGAAGCTGCGCTCACCAGCTTTCGTGTTGGCATGTGATAAACGGAGTGCTGTAGTGTCTGCATTTGAGCATAATTGGTAATTTGACGGTAAACGAAACTGAAAAAGGGAAGTCAGATATTTTGGAGAACAGTTATGTAAACATTGAAAAACTAACATAGTGATTTTATAAACAATTCTTTTTTTTTTCACAGGCAACCAATGTAATTCCTGACGTATGGGATGCATGTTGAGCAAAATGTGAAAAACATCAATTTCCAATCCGCATGTTATGAGTGCATAAGCAATCGCATTCATTTTCAATATTATAGATACTGAATGGAAGTTAGTTACTCCACAGAACACATTTACCGTCTATACTACTGCTACTACTACTACTACTACTACTACTACTACTACTACTACTAAATTTACTTTTTATAGCGCCGTTATCCATTTTGTTTAAATGCTCAAGGCGCTTTATACAAAATAACAGAAAGACAGTAAAAGCGACATAACAAAAATAATTTGCACACCACCACAAAAAAAATCTGCCTTCAAAATGCACAACTAAACAAATGTGTTTTTACGTTACCCTTAAAGGACGTCAAAGATTTGGAGTCGTCCAGCTCCTGTGGAAGTGAATTCCATAGGGCTGGTCCGGCGTGAGCAAAAGCTTGATCCCCCCCCCCCAAGATTTTGTAGAAAATGGAACCTGTAAAAGACCGGAATTGGAGGATCGTAGGGATCGTACAGGTTGGTACTGATGTAACAGAGACTGATTGTAATCAGGGGCTGTTCCGTTGATAGTATGATAAACCAAAAGAAGGATCTTAAATATTATACGCTCCTTTACGGGCAACCAGTGAAGACTGTTCAAGACAGGTGTAATGTGATCGAGGTTTTTTTTTTTTTTAAGAAACAGTTCATGCGGCTGAATTGTGTAGCTTCTGTAATTGGGCAATTTGAGAATTTGGTAAGTTGAAGAGTAAGCCATTACCGAAATCAAGTCGAGATGAAATGAGCGAGTGGACAAGCTTCTCTGTTGCAGAACGAGTAAGATATTTGCAGATGAAGCCGATGTTGCGCAATTGATAGCGAACAGATTTGCAAATGCTATTCCACTTCATTACAATTTAGTGAATTTAGTGGATTCAGCAAAACGTTAAAAACTCCAAATATCCACTTCCCGATGTTGTAAATGCATAATTAATCACATTCAGTACCAATATTATATAATACAGAATGCATGAAATCATGATTATGTTAGTTACCAATTAAATGATATTCATATTACATACACATTATGTAGAAGTTATTTTCAGTATACGAACCCTTGATTGGAGTAGACTCACAACCACCCCGAGCGCTAAATTTCCGTGCTGCTCATCCCGGTAACGGGGAAAAGAATTGTTAGCTGATGAGTGGAGTCGGTTGTTCGCGCTCGCAGGTGGCAGTGTTGTAGTCGAGTCCGGGTTTCATCGTTCGAGTCCCATGCTCTTCGAGTCCGAGTCCCGAGTCCGACAGTGTATGAGTTATGTTGACAAGACGACAGTGTTATTCGTAAAAAGGTTGACATGGAAGCATAAGGACAACTCACCATGAGGAGAACTCCCCAAGGACAACTTTTGCAAGGACAATTCAGATTTTTTGTCTTAAACTGCTAAAATTGTTAAACTCCCCTCAGGAAGAGTTGTACTCTAGGGGAATTGTCCCTGGGGAATTTATGTCATGTTGGAATCGTCCCGGGGCAGTTGCCCGTGGGGCGGGTTGACGTAGGGGGAGTTATTCTTGGGGGAAGCTGTTCTATAGAGGAGTTGTCAGGTGGGTGTCGTCCCCTGAGCAGTTGTCTTCCGGGGGACTTGTCAGGTGGGAGTTGTCTAAGGAAGGTGCTGTCCTTTGGGGGAGTTGACCCTTGGGCATTGTTCAAGGGGGAGCTATTCTTCGGGGGGGGGGGAGGGCTGTCAGATGGGAGTCGTCCCCGGGAGAGTTGCCTTCGGAGTTGTCATGTGGGAGTCTTCCCTGCGGCGAATTGTCCGGGGTAGTTGCCCTTTGGTGGAAGCTGTCGGGGGGGGAGGGGGAGTTGTTCTCTGTGGGAATGTGTCAGGTGGGAGTTGTCCTTGGGAGGACTTGCCCTTTGGGGGAATTGTCCTTTGGGGAGTAGTTGTTCTCTGGGGGGGGGGCTGTTCTTCAGGAGAGTTTTCCGGTGACAGTCGTCCCTGGGCGATTTTTCTTCAGGGTTGGGGGATTGCCATGTGGGAGTTGTCTTTGGGGGAAATTGTCCTAAGGGTGGGGGGTTGCTCGGGGGCTGTTTTGTTTTCTGGGGGATGTTGTCAGGTGGAAGTTGTCCTTGGGAGGAGTTGTCTTATGGGGTGTTGTCCTTCCTTAGGGAAGTTGTCCGGGGGAAGGGAAGGGGCTGTTCTCTGGGGGATGTTGTCAGGTGGGAGTCGTCCCAGGTAGAGTTGGCCTTGGGGGAGTGGTTCTTGCGGGGAGCTGTCCTGCAGGGGAGTTATTAAGTGGGAGTCGTCCCCGGGGAGTTGTCGGGTGGGAGTCGTTCCCGGGGGAGTTCTAGGGGGAACTGTTCTTCGGGGTAGCTGTCAGGTGGGAATTGTCCTTTCTTGGGGGAAGTTGTTTTGGGAGGGGGAGTTGCTATCGGGGAGGGACGGGTGTTCTCTGGGGAATGTTGTCAGGTGGGAGTCATCCCAGCGGGAGTTGTCCTTGGGGGAGAAGTTTTTGTAAGCTGTCCTGTGAGGGAGTTATCAAGTGGGAGTCGTTCACGGGGGGAGTTGTCTTCAAAGGGAGTTGTCAGGTGCACTTTTGTCGTCTGGAATTATAGTCATAAATTTTACTCCCTAAATATGAAACTATGAAATGCATTATTCATTAAAAAAAATTGAATTGGTATATATTTTTCTCTATTGCAAATAAATAGTTACAGCGCCCTTTATGGTTCAGTGATACAGTTCAGTTGCTTTGTTCTAGACTCAGTTCAGGTTTGTTCAAAACAATTTGTTTGTTGAATAAACATACTATTTTAAAAATGAGTCACACACTTTATAATGTCCTTGTCCTGTAAGACACAGAACTTGCTTTAAATACAGAATTATACACCTATGCTCTCTATCATCTGGTTTAACACTAAGATAGGAGATACCTGACAGGTGTAAGGAAATTATACAGGATGATGCGGAAACAAGTGGAAAACTGCATCAAAAAATGGAGAATGCTCCATTTTTGTAAAACCCATTGGGACTCGCTTGGGACACGGGCCCGAGTCCGAGTCCCATGTATCCGAGTCCGAGTCTGAGTCTGGGATTTTCGGACTCGAGTCCGGACTCGAGTCAGAGCCCGGTCTCAGGTCCTACAACACTGGCAGGTGGCCAAACTTCACAACTTCCAAATAGAACGTCTAATTACAGGGTCGCAATTTACAAAACCTTACAAGGCCTTCACAACATGAGTTATGAATAAACATTTTCTTCTGGATTCCAAACTTTGCCAGCTAAAGGCCTCGTCACACTATGACGAATTGGCATTGCGTACCGCGAACGAATTGAAAAATTCCCAATACGCACAGCATTCCCAGCGAATTAATTCCGTATGGGTGAATTCAACCGAATCGAACGTACTGACAGCGAATCAAAACG
>JZLH01S0214405.1:100244-117847 GCA_001188425.1 Eucidaris tribuloides
ATTTGTCGCTTTTTTAGACAATCGTTTCACAAGTGCGTTAGTACCTTTTGCAATGTTTTCAGCTTTAAATTCATGCCTGTATTCTGCGAGTTGACCCTCATCCAATCCTAGAGCCTTTGCAAAATGATATACGTCATCCATGTAAACGCGATACGCAATGTCGACAAGCTCAACTTCGTACACGTTTCCTTCTCTCTCTACAGGAAGTAAAGCTGAGGATATGAAACAAAGTATTCTTACTAATTCAAATTCGCGATTCCGTATTGCAAAAGATTCAAGATTCACTCTGATATTAGTGAGAAAAATAGAGAAAGGTGATTTCTAATCCGACAAACAAAAATAAATATAATAAAGATAACATAAGATCAACTATAAACAACGACGATGCCAAATTCTCTGTTCGGGGGAAATAATAAATTATGATTGAGAGCTCGATTGCGTAGTGGATTACAGCGTGGCTTCCCGACCTAGTTGTCCGTGGTTCGGGTCCACGTCGTGGTGGTTATGTCCTTGGGTAAGGCACTTTATCCCCATTACCCCGTCCCTCGGATAGGACGTAAAGTCGGAGGTCCCGTCCGACACAGAAACACCTCAGCACGTTAAAAACCCACACACTTCATCGAAAAGAGAAGGGCGAAAACCCGGTGTGATGGCCATTTATTCCAAAACTATCAATATTTTTCGGGCCCCTTCTACAGCGCTGTATAGCTGCTGCCTTGCTGAATGATACATGGTCCAATATTGTGTGCCATGCGCAATTTAGCTTCCGGGCTGCCAAGCATGAGCTATGTGTACCGTTGATAAATAAATAAATAAATAAATATAAATAAATAAATAAAATGGTTTTATTTTCGATCGTTGATGAAACTGAAAACACACTAAGGAAATGATTCTACAATCAATATGTGACAAAAATAGTATAAAGGAATGACATGGCGTACCAATAATTCGGTAAGCGTTCGAAAACTTGAAGCTGCAATCACTGAAAGTGTCAACAATAAGATCCTTCAAAAATTGCAAAACTGACCTGAGTTCAGACCTGCAAATACTACTCATTTCACTCATTGCTTCTTATCATATTACACACGCATTTTGACAAATTCTTCAACCGTTCACAGGAATTTCACAGAAAAAAATGTGTTTTTGTTTTGTGTGTGTGTTGTATGTGTGTGTGTGTGTGTGTGTGTGTGTGTGTGTGTGTGTGCGTGTCGTGTGTGTGTGTGTGTGTGTGTGTGTGTGTGTGTGTGTGTGTGTGTGCGTGTGTGTGTAATTTGTATTGGTACAGATTCTCAATTTAATAATTTTATAGATACAGACAATTAATTTTACCTTGCAATTTGATGTTCTTCATGTGATTGCGCAGGACAGCTCGAAAATTTTTATATGGATGCTGTGAAACTTCCGAGTTTCTCCATTCAAGTAACTTCGTGCATAATGCGTTTTTTTGTTTAACTTGGGACCCCAGGCCCTTACGGGACGTGATTTTCAGCAGCTTCATCAACTTCTCAGTCTTATTGGAGTCGTTAGATACGTAGGCGGCTATCCGTTCCAATTCTTCATTACTGACGAATCTTTCTGCAGAATTATACAGACATAAGTCATGCAAATTATAGTGTGCGATCAGTGCATTCCATGCCCCAACCAGTTGTCTCTTATTTACTTTGTTGTACTTAACCACATAAAATCGATTTATTTGGGAATTTTGTGCGTTTTTGGACTCAGTTTTACAATTTGTTGAAATTCGTTTCGTCAATTCCTCATAGTCTGGAGGCCCATCAGGAAAAGAATTGATCTACATATTTCGTATTTACTGTAATCCCTGGAGATTACACATAAAAAATAGTTACAAGAAAATAAACTAGTCCTCAGATATTAGAATGTACATTAATAATTGTAGCGTTGGTCACAATGTAATGACCTAATGAATTCCATAGAAAAGCTTACGTTATATATTTTTTTTTTGCAAAATTCATTCTTATTTACCTGCTTTGGATCAGCCGCAATACGCCTATATTTAAGTATATACAGTGCGTATAAAAAAAAAAAACCGGGACAGTTTTGAAAAGTCTGTCAAAATTTTGTTTCGAATTATAATGTCTACATTTGGATGTTAATAGATGCAAGAAAGTCTCATCTTTCAAATGCCATTAAAAAAAGTAAGTTCCGTTCATGCTTGAGCGAACACGGAACGTTTATGTCGGGGGTTCAAATAAGGGCTTGCGGCAAAATGGCAGAAAATGAGAAATATGATCATCAGACTTCCTCTTAAAGATTGTGTTATTGATTTGTACGTCAAAAAACATATATATGAATCAAATCAGCTGAAATCATATCCAATGTGAAGATTAATATAAATAAACACCTCTCATAGAGACTTGGGGTAAAATATTGAGTTTTGGTTAAAATCTGGACGGTTAAACTTCATCCTTTTTCAAATTACTCGGAAGCAATTTAAAAAAATCTGCGACGTCAAACATGCACGTGCCGTTCCAAAATGGTCCGATCAGCCGTTAGCCAAAGGTCGCGCAGGGGATAGCCGTTAACCAATCAGAGGGCTGCGCTGGTCTTGCTACGGTGCACAGTAACCGCGATTCGCATTTTGAGCAAACTTGAAACTCTCAGAAAGAACAACATTCTGGTAACATGTCGTTACTAGTTTTTCTCATAAAACAACAAATTCATGACGTATAGATCTCAGACTTTCACCACACCATTTGTAAGTACTAAACTACCGTTTGGTATTGATAATGAAGGGAAGTAATGGACTTGAACATCCCTAACACAATCTTTAACCTTTTCATTATTTTCGATTGTAAATGATATTTGAAAGCAAAATTCGAAAGGAATGGCAAAGATAATGAAAAAGTTAAGAGGAATTCTGAAGCGGCGTAGCTACGGGGGGAGCCTTGGGGGACCCCCGAAAAATTTATGAGCGGGAAAAATGTTTGACCTGGGATTTGGAGGAGAAAAAAAAGGTCACTTTCTCCCCCCATATCCCCCCCCCCCCCCGCTGAGCTAGTTTTTGGCTACTGGCATGGCTGGGGAAAACATATGGACCTGGGATTTGGAGAAAAATAAATTGTCATCACTACCCCGACACCCTCCCCCCCCCCCGGCAGCTGGGTGAACGGAAAAAAAATAACCTAGGATTTGGTGCCCCTACAAACTTTCAAGTGCCCCCAGTAATCCCCCCCCCCCCAGCTGAAAAAAAATCCTAACTACGGCACTGGAATTCTGCTGAATATCAAAAAGTCTGATGATCATATTTCTCATTTTCTGCCATTTTGCCGCAAGCCTTTTTTTGAACCCCCGACAAAAATGTTCCCTGTTCGCTCAAGCATGAACGAAACTTATTTGTTTAATGGCTTTTCATAGATAAGACTTCAGAACATCTACTAACATCAAAATATAGATACCATAATTTGAAATAAAATTTTGATGGACTTTTCAAAACTGTCACGTTTTTTTTTTTTGATACGCACTGTATTTCGGATTTTACGGGTTTTCTTCAATGCTTTCCTGCGATTCATGACTATGAGCGGCCACACATAATACCTTAATATAATTTTATAATAAATTGAAATTTAAATTGAAATGGGAATATTTTCATTGGAGAACATTTTATACCCCCTTAGGCCCCGAAGTTAGAGTTAAAATTGCCTGTGCTTTTTAGAGTTCAGAATATCCGAAACAACCACTATCTAAAGTGTCTAAGTCACAGGAAAAAAAAATAAAGGCAAACAAACAAAATCGTTAGGATCATGTGTGTACTGCGGCTTGTATAGAACTGATTATGTACATACCGTGTAATGCAACTGATTTCAAGACAGTCCGGAGTTCGTCTGCACAACTTTTATTTGGATTGTTTTTCCGGAAGGAATCTCTCCATTGAAGCAGATGAACAAGAAGGAGTTTACGATCTTTGGATTCCAGTTTGGTGTGACTGTGACCAAAGTTTAATTTCTTGCACAATTCCTCACACATGGTTGGGCATAGATCTGCTGCAATTCTCCAGAGATCCTCGTCGCTAACTGTAACATCTGGAATAAATAATCAGGTCAAGTGTTTAAATTGATAATGTTATGTAACTACAACTCCTGTTACAGCACAGGTATCATTCAAAAAGTCACACTTTTAGAACAATATGCTCTAGAAGTTACATGTCTCTAAACATACCAAATTTCAGGACAATAATTTTGGTATGATATAAGCCCATACCCTCCCTACTCAAAAGTATTGCAACATACAATATAACGCATACATTTTACGTTGAAGGGGTCTTTCTAAAATGATGTCCTAACTCCGTTTTTATTGGAAAATTACCATTTTTTTTTAAATAAGTCAATGAATATACTTGCTCGTTCCTTCTCCAAGGCGGAGAGATTATCAAATGCAAGCGCGCCCTCGACAGAGGGGATGGAACATAAATTTTAACCCCTTTTTGCTCCCCGTAGGGGTGGGGTGTTAATTAACACTAGCATCGTAATTCGGGTTCAGATTACCAGTAAAACGGTTTTAATGGTTTGGAAAGACTTCCAGCAAGCAAAACATGTCACTATGATCCTCTGAAGGGGTCTCAGAAAGAAGACCACGCCCTTCGAAGACGAAAGTGACCTCCTATCTTCATAAGACAGTGACAAGGAGGATAAGGCTACTCATAAAAGTTGATGGCTTTTCCTTCGCATCATTATATCCAGTGTACCGAGAAGTCTCATGACAGTAAATTTTAAGATGCTTACAATAGTAAACTGCCTTTAAAATAGAACAAGAGTAAGAAATTATATCTTGAAAAGGTCTTGTTTAAAATATGGCGCGTTTCCTCCTTGTCTCTGTCTTATGAAGATAGGAGTCACTTTCGTCTTCGAGGGGCGTGGTCTTCTTTCTGAGACCCCTTCAGAGGATCACAGTGACATTTTTTGTTTGCTGGAAGTCTTTCCAAACCATTAGAATAGTTTCATTGGTAATCTGAAACCGAATTACGATTCTAGTGTTAATTAACACCCCACCCCTAGGGGGAGCAAAAACAGGGTTAAAATTTATGTTCCATCCCCTCTGTCGAGGGCGCGCTTGCATTTGATAATCTTTCCGCCTTGGAGAAGGAACGAGAAAGTATATTCATTGATTTATTTAAAAAAATGGTAATTTTCCAGTAATAAACGGAGTTAGGACATCATTTTAGAAAGACCCCTTCAACGTAAAATGTATGCGTTATATTGTATGTTGCAATACTTTTGAGTAGGGAGGGTAGTTTGTGAATATTGACACGTTGTAACTTAGGTGTATTCATTTTCAATGGTTGGATGAAATGTTCAACTCTACATGCGTTATTCGACTCTTTCCTGGTCAATTTTTGGCAATTAAACAAGTTATTGAATACAATGAGTGAGTAGTAATTTACTTATCCACCCTAAAGGTTTTAATTAATACATTACCCCCTAAAAGATAACTCTGCAATGCAACCCATTAATTATATTTTCTTTTCTTTTTAAAGTTTGCAATGAAAAGGTCACACAATAATTTGTGTTACTCAGGCTTTTTAAGGCCGAAGACGCCGAAGTGAAACAGTTTGATTTTTAAAGGAACTGGGTCACTTGCTTTTGAGGGCCAACAAAAAGAAATAAATAGAACATTTAGGCTGTAAAATCTTAGCACGGCTGCCGGAAACAAAAGCGTGGCATTTTGACAGAACCTCGTCGGTCTTAACAGTATAACCACCAAGTCATAAATTACCTGAAAAATGCCAAGGCGTCGGAAGTGAGTGAGGAGAAAATAATGAGGTATAAAGCTATGACGCTCTGCATAATGCATGGAGGTCTTTTCTGCTTTTATACATATATATATATACATACCCTCCCTACTCAACAGTATTGCAACATACAATATAACGCATACATTTTACGTTGAAGGGGTCTTTCTAAAATGATGTCCTAACTCCGTTTATTATTGGAAAATTACAATTTGTTTAGAATAAATCAATGAATATACTTTCTCCTTCCTTCTCCAAGGCGGAGAGATTATCAAATACAAGCGCGCCCACGACAGAGGGGATGGAACATAAATTGTAAACCTTTTTTGCTCCCCGTAGGGGTGGGGTGTTAAATAACACTAGCATCGTAATTCGGTTTCAGATTACCAATGAAACGGTTTTAAGGGCTTGGAAAGACTTCCAGCAAACGAAAATGTCACTATAATCCTCTGAAGGGGTCTCAGAAAGAAGACCACACCCCTCGAAGACGAAAATGACCTCCTATCTTCATAAGACAATGGAAAGGAGGAAACGCGCCATATTCTAAACAAGACCTCTTCAAGATATAATTTCTTACTCTTCTTCTATTCTAAAGGCAGTTTACTATTGTAAACATCTTAAAATTAACTGTCATGAGACTTCTCGCTACACTGGATGTAATGATGCAAAGAAAAGGCCGTCATCTTTTATGAGTAAACTTATCCTCCTTGTCACTGTCTTATGAAGATAGGAGGTCACTATCGTCTTCGAGGGGCGTGGTCTTCTTTCTGAGACCCCTTCAGAGGATCATAGTGACATTTTTTGTTTACTGGAAGTCTTTCCAAATCATTAAAACCGTTTCATTGGTAATCTGAAACCGAACTACGATTCTAGTGTTAATTAACACCCCACCCCTGCGGGAAGCAAAAAATGTGTTAAAATTTATGTTCCATCCCCTCTGTCGAGGGCGCGCTTGCATTTGATCATCTCTCCTCCTTGGAGAAGGAACGAGAAAGTATATTCATTGATTTATTTTTGTAAAAAATTGTAATTTTCAAATAATAAACGGAGTTAGGACATTATTTTAGAAAGACCACTTCAACGTAAAATGTACGCGTTATATTGTATGTTGCAATACTTTTGAGTAGGGAGGGTATATAAAAGACAACTTGGAGAATAAACAACACACGAGAGTACGTTGCTGACAAAAAAAAAACTGTGATGAAAAACTGTGCTAAATTTGAAAGGAACTTGGCCGAACGCAGAACTCGTAAATTTAAGAGAGACAAAGAACTACAGCTTAGAGCATCAAATACCAATGTTGACACAAACACATTGTGTTATAATCAGAACAAAAATCTGGGTGATCAACTCACGCACAACGAGAGTAAGGAGATAAGCACTTCTAGTGCTAAAAGCAGAAACAGGAGGTTTAAAAAGTGCAAATACGATAAAACCAAACGCAGACATAAGAAACACAACTCATCGAAATCAAATCGAAATGTTACTGATACACAAACCACGATTGTGAATCTTTCTAATTATACACTGTCCGAGGCAGAAGAAAGCTTACTGTCAAAAGTTCTGATATTCTGCCCCACTCCTCACCAAACAGACGCCATTGGAGCCAAACATGATTTCGACGAGCTTAAAAGAAAGATGGCAAAGCAAGCATATTTTGCTATACAGAACAAGTAATCCCACAGATAAAACCCAACCCCCCAGTCTAACACCAAGCGAGTCCGAAAGGACATTCATAACAAAGAAAAAACAGAACACCTGGGCACCCCCAATCACAGATTCCCACTTCAGTGTTTTCTTACAGAAAACATTGACCAATGCGTCCAAAAATCCAACAACACGGGCCACATGGATAACCTCACTCCACAAGAAAGAAAGGCACTCAAAAACCTGAAATTCAATACAGACATCATAATCAAACTGCCAACAAAGGCTCAGCCATAGTTATCATGTCCACAGAAAACTAAAAAGCTGAAGCGAACAGACAACTCCCTGTGGAATCAATAAGGAGCTTGAAACAGACCCAATCAGCGACTACTATAAACAAGTTAAAGAAACCGTAGATAAAGTAGACATATCACTAGAAGTAAAAAAAAAAGTCACTAGTCCCCAAACACCCATCGTGCCCACAAATACATTTCCTCCCCAAAATCCACAAAAAAGAACAACCCCGGCCGTCCTAGTGTCTGGATGCTCATGCCCCACTGTAGAGATTTCCCGCAGGAAGCATTTCCTGCCGTGGGAGTTACAAAAGATAACTTCACTAATGTATACAACTTAATGGATGTTTTTTTTCCGTGACTATCGAGGAACGATTCCACTGATTATTTTTGGAGTACATAATGTTTGGAATTCAATTTGCATATACTTGTTTTTGTTATATGGGATAAACCTCGTGCAAACGATCAGGTTTTCAAGAACAACCTTTGTTTCAAAATGTTTATACAGGCAACAAGCAATTGCTTTGGAATGCAAGCAAGAACATTTGCTTGCAAGCAATTCCTTATTGTTATGCATATGGATTCAAGCAAAGGGATAGTAAAAAAAAAATGCTACTTTTTATGCATACGGCCCAATACGTCGGAAAAACGGAAACCTCCATGTAAACCCGCCTCAACAACACACGTTCAGAAATCAGAAATTACCACACCCCTCATCACAAAACACTTCCATACGCCACGCATTTTAATCTCCCACAAACTCCCTACAAAATCTGCGCATCACGGCCATAGAGTTGGTGGAGTACAGGTCACGCAAAGCTATCCTACATAGGGAGTCATTTTGGATAAAAACACTAAATACCCTCCAACCACACGGAATAAGTGCAGAATGTTAATACAATTTCCCAAAACAACTACACCCCATCTCTATAAGTCATCCCCCATAGTTTTGTGTGACCTCTGTTCCTCGGCTCGGTGACAGTGAAGCACTCACATCGCACTTTGTCACAGATGAACGATCTCCACACATGAATGACTCACAACCCCCACATCGCACCGCACACACGCAAAAACAGATATACACACATCCATAAACACATCCACAAGACAGAAAACGTAAGTAATTATCACTCCGTATAGGAAGATATATTTATTCATATATCAAAATTACATTATTAAGACTCTTTTCTAAATACTATGCAATGTAGATCTATATTGCATATATTGAAGCAGATATTTTGCCAATGTTTATGTCATTATACAGATTCTGACATAGGGCAGTGCCCGAAAGCTTAACACTTTGAGTGCTATCGGCGAACCTCTTCGCCCAGGGTTGACTTCACTCAGGTACTATCGGCGAACCTGTTCGCCGAGAAGACAATCGGATTCATATCTTTTAATTCGAATGACAAATGTCACTGAATCTCCTACCAATGACATTTATCGTAAAATGAATACACAATGAACCAAATAAATGAGTTAAAATGTATTGTCTTGATAGCATTTGCGATTTTACAGAAAATCGTACAATTTGGAAAGGTTATACACATTAGTCCGAAACAATCCAGTCCCTGATTAACACACCTGGATTTTTAGCCCAGCACCCAAAGGGTTAATAAAGAAGTGGAATTTGCAGCAACGTACTTTCGTGTGTTGGAGAATATGTTTATTCTCCAAGTTGTCTTATATGCATTCCATTGACACACACCCACGTCGTGTTCATCAGTGAGACCCACATGGTGACAATCATCTATCAACTAACAGCAGAAAAGGGTTCAATGTATTAAACGGAGCGTCATAGTTTCATACCTCATTTTGTTCTCCTGACTCACTACCGAAGGATTCGCCGAAGCGTGAAACCGTTGGTAGTGTGTCAGGAGCCAAAAAAATGAGGTATGAAACTACACACACACACACGTGTGTACATATATATGTGTGTATACATATACGTATATTTATGTATATATATATATATAAAGAGAGAGAGAGAGAAAAGAGAGAGCGCATAAAGGCGGTAAATCTAGTTTCTAGCTAGCTAAAATACGTGCATTTGTCATCTACTTATCTTACATTTGAAGCCAAATTAAAAACAAGTAGGAAACATCGCTTGTTTTACTTAACTTTTTCTATAGGCGTTTCTGCACACTCTGTTTACGAAATGCCAGGTTTTTCGGCAAAGTGGATATATATGCCTTCCAAAATAAGCTCCCTATACGTATATGAACTCCTCCAAAAAGTTTGGAATCTGAATTTAATAGATTGTGTTTCCCTCTTCTTAATAGTAATCACAACATGCTTGGTACCATCACTGAGATTTATTTTTGTTCTTCAAAATCATACCCTACTCGATGGGATTAGGCGTTATGTGTTGTGGATAACGGCTTAGCTTCCCGACCTATACAGGTCTATGGTTCGAGCCCACGTCATAATGGTTTTGTCCTTGGGTAAGGTACTTTATCCCCATTACACCGTCCCTGGGATAGGACGTAAAGCCGGAGGTCCCGTATTGGGACAGATACACCTCAACACGTGAAAGAACCCACGCACTTCATCCAAAAGTGAAGGGTGAAATCCCGGTGTGATGGCCATTCCAGCACTATCAACATTCTTCGGACCTCTTCTATGGCGCTAAAACGCTGCATGCCTTGCATAAGGATACATGGTCCAATTGTGTGCCATCCGCAATTCAGCCTACGAGCTGCCAAGCATGAGATATGTTTAAATAAATAAATAGATAGATAAATAAATAAATAAATAAAATGATTGAAGGGAAGTATAAAATATGGGATAAAGTGTAAATTGAAAAGTTGCAAAATGAACATCCGTGATCATGAAGACTCAATACAGTTTTCGTTGTACTGAGTTATGTCTTTTGTTCTCGGCTAGTCAGCCATGAATGTCAATTTCATAGAGAGCACCTGTCATTCATTTGTTTAAGACTGTAAGGTTGAAGGGTCTGAGACCTGCTTTTAAATGTTTTTTTGCTTGTGTTTTGTGTGCACCTTTTTTTACGTCCACGCTCATATTCATGTTAAAATGCATTGGCCTAACAACCAAAGAGACTTTGTTAAATTCACCCATCCACAGGATAAAAATGAGTGACCAACTGAACTTGGGTCCTTTTAATCCCAAAGTCATAAACAATTAAAGCGCCAGGAGTTTCTATTGAAATTCACATTTGTGTCTGACAAGCGGAGAACAAAAGACATAAATTCATACATAACAACATGTTCTTTTTGACTTTTGTTTTTGTTTTTTTGTTTTTTTTGCAGCTGTTCAATGTAAACAGTGCGTCATATTTTAAAATACATCAAATCATTTCCCTGATGACACAATCATAACAAGTGGAGTACAATTTTCACAAAAAAAATAAATAATATTTTGATAGTACCAAGCATACATTTATTGTGACTCTAAAAGGGGAGAAATAATCGATCACAATTAGATCTTCAAGCTTTTTGAGGATGGCTTACAGTCATGTACAACTGTGAAACATTATAGTGGAGCAGATAAGAGTGATTTTGAGCCATAATCGTTCAGTTGATGATACAAGCATGAAATTTGGTGCAAATATAGAGTCAAGGTCACTCTTTCAAAAAAAGATCATGGCCACGAAAAAAAAAATCCAAGATGGCTGCCAGGTGAAAGATAATTATGAGATATTTGCCAAGTTTTTGTTGGATGTGGTTCAAAATTGAGCAAAATTTCAATTTTGACCTTGGGGCTAGATGTCTCATGGGGAGTAAAAGATCATCAAAAGGTCAAAGGTCATTGGCAGGGGTTAATGACCTGTTTGAATTCAATGTTAGGTTTTTGAGAAAGTTTCTATCATGTTGCCCCCAATTGCACAATTGTGATCAAATTTGGGCGGCCGATGTCTCACAGGGAGCTAAAGGTCACCAAAAGGTCAAAGGTCTCCTTGGGGTCAATGACCTTTTTGAGCCCAATGTTGAGTTTCTGAGCAAGTTTCTATCATGTTACCCCCAATTGCACAACTGCGACCAAATTTGGGTTTTAGATGTCTCATAGGGAGCTAAAGGTCACCAAAAGGTCAAAGGTCACCTTGGGTTCAATGACCCTTTTGAGCCCAATGTTGAGTTTTAGAGCAAGTTTTTATTATAGTCCATAACTTTGCCATCATTGGCATACATGTGACCAAACTTGGATGGTAGATGTCTCATAGGGACCTGAATGTCACCGAAAGGTTAAAGGTCACTGACAGGTTGAACGACCCTTTTGAACCCAAAGTTATGTTTTTGAGCAAGTTTCCATTTTGTCCCGTACCTTTGCCCCCTTTCGCCCAATTGTGACCGAACTTGGGTGGTGAATATTTCATACGAAGCTGGAGGTCACCAATAGGTCAAAGGTCACAGAGAGGGGTCAATAACCTCTTGAACCCAGTATTACATTTGTTAGCAAGTTTGTATGTACATGTATGCGAAACTGAGCGAGACACATTTTGGCTATCACCTTGTTCCTTGTTTACCGTAGTGAAAACGTAGCTGCCAATGCTACTTGTCTATGTGCTCTATCTGAAATATGTTTTGTCTAGTCTCGCGCTGTTTTCAGAACATTAATTTCTGTATTTCTGGGTCAGTTATTTTGTCTGAAGTTTAATTCAGGTGTCAAGATAAGAAACAAGTGGCCTCTTTAGTGAAAAAATGGTCCACGCCAGTAGATATTAAATTTCCTAAAGTCAGACAATTTATTAACATAATGAATGTTATTCCGTAACATCAAGGTTTGGGTTAAGGGTGAACAGCGCCAGTAGTTTACAGCAAGATAGGAAGCCCAGAAGGTAAGAATTAAAATTTGGGGTTTGAAAAAACACGGGTAGTTGTATTGTTATGAGCGGGGTGAGGAAACCGACACTTTTCTTAAGGGTTAAATGAAATGATGTAGAACAGGCACCCAATGTGGATGTTGATCAATGGATGGTAAAAAGGTAGTTTAGCATTCAATTCGGACAGTGAGGTTAAGATTAGAATGATATTTTTAGTTATTACTTTTGAGTTGGAATATAAAGTTCGGATGATAGGCTATTTGTTTACGTCAGTTACGTTGCTAAAGAATGAGGATGCAGGGTGAATAGTGGATCTCCATGCGTGAAACACTCATCATAGTTTTTATACTAGAGGATTTCTTTTTTCAAAGTGTGAAACCAGTTGAAGTATTTATTCAAAAGGAGAAAACAAATTACCTTAATTTGACATTGATTTGTCAAATTCAGGAAACGTAGAGAGGATCTCAAGTTTGGGGAAGGGGATTTAATACGTTAAGTGCATCAGTGTTAAATCTTGATTTTTTTTTTCATGTAGTGGACCAAACAACTTGTATGTTCAAGGATGAAGAATGTAGATACATGGGCGGGGGGGGGGTGGGGGTAAATGATTGTTTTAAATATATTTTTGGATCAACTAGACTCCTGGAATATACATTTTATTCAGCTCTATGTTATGTCATTTGAAGAGTTTGTCAGAGATTATTAAGAGATTATTTTCTGGGAAATTATGTTACCTTGTTCAGTTTTTATTTCAACTTTTGTTGAATAAAGAGGTTAACACAAAATAATGTCATATGCTTTTCTAAAGCATAGTGGCCAAAAACAGAAAAGTGGTTGGATCAATCAAATACCTCGACATATCGATGAAGATATGTGTAGTTGCATGACATCGGTATTTGGCGGCCATCTTTGAAAAAGGCAGCCATATCCGATTTTTTTTTTCATATCCACTGTCGGCAAGGTAAACGGTGTAAAAATCTTAACATTTAACCCATTTTTGACCCACATTCAACAAGAACTTGGCAAATATCTCATAATGATGTGGTCATCTGGCAGCCATCTTGGAATTTTTTTGTGGCGAGGATTTTTTTTTCTTTTTATGGGACGTTATAGAAACTTCCTTAGAAAACTTAAAGTGATAGGCTATCATTGTGGAGCTTCAATTTAAAAAAAGCCAAACTTTGATATTTGAGCTACATAGTAGTGTTCAAATGGACAAATAAACACCCGAGAAAACAAAAGTTTGGAAATTTACACTGCCAATGGCAAGTTATGCATGAATAAACAATTAAAACTTGGGGTGAGTTTAAATAGCCTAGGTGTACACACAGTATGTCTATGGGAGGAAATGGGCTGGTCAACATACGATTTTCACTTTTTTAAAGCACTAAATAATCATTTTGAAATACAAATTTTTCAGGGCTTCATTTTTAGACCTCATCAAAGACACTGGTAGCATGGGGAATCATGTGGCTCAGATTTTTTGTAACTGTGGTAAATTTTAGCCATTGCCTTTAATATTGGGCTCAAAAAGGTCATTGACCCCTACCAATGAACTTTGACATTTCGATGATATTAGCTCTCTATGAGACATCTACCACCCAAGTTTGGTCATAATTGTGCATATGGGGGCAAAGTTATGGGACATAATAAAAACGTGCCCCAAAAATAACATTAGTATCAAAAAGGTCGTTGACCCCTGCCAGTGACCTTTGACCTTTCGGTGACCTCCTGCCTCCTATGAGACAGCTACCACCCAAGTTTGGCCACAATTGTGCAAAGTTATGGGCCATAATAGAAACTTGCTCAAAAAAATTAATGTGGGTTTAAAACGGTCATTGACCCCTGAAGGTGACCTTTTGACCTTTATTTGACCTTCAGCTTTCTATGAGACATCTACCACCAAAATTTGGTCACAATTGTGCAAAAAAAAGGCAAGGTTATGGAAAGTAATAGAAACTTGCTTAAAAAAAGTTAACATTGTGCTCAGAAAGGTCATTGACCCCTGCCTCTGACCTTTGACCTTTTACTGACTTTTAGCTTCCAATGAGTCATCTTTCACTCAAGTTCAAAGTTGAAATTTTACTCAATTTCGACACATATCCAACAAAAAACCTGGCAATTATCTGATAATGATATCATCTGGCAGCCTCTTGGAAAATGGCCGCCACCTTGGAATTTTTCGCGGCCAGGATCTTTTTCTGAAAGAGCGACCTTAACTCTACATTTATGCCAAATTTCATGCTTGTATCATCAACTGAACGATTCTTCGGGTTATCTGCTCCACTATTAGGCTATTACAGTATTCTTACCTCCATATGAGTCATCATCAATTCTCTCCAATTCTTTGTTTCCTGTTAATGAGGTACCACTAGAAGGGCTGTTTCGCAGATCGGGAAAAATGGTACCTACAGTTGGTGTTGTGAAATAAACACATCAATTTGTTACTTAACCAAATTTTATGCCGCTAGTGTAGCTATCAATCGTAAAGCTCACTTATGTACTTTTGCAAATCCCATAATTGCGATATCAATAAACGAAATGAACGTTGATTTATCTAAGTCCGAGATCGTATGCCGCGGGTATGTGTGGGTAAGAGTGTGCGGTGGGTTGGGGGGGGGGATGCAACAACAACGGTATTTCCCACTCTACCAAAAATAATGAAAATATTCGCCCACTACACAACTTCCTAAACTCAGAAAGTCTTCATTTTCCTTGATAACCGTACACCCCGGCAGAGCTGTAGGTCTTTCCGGGCATGAAGCACGTTTGATAAGAAACACATCATTAATATAAACAAAACATAACCAAAACGTGATTATGTCATATTCACTTAAACATTTACTGTTTAATGATTAGACATGTCAACCTCTCATAAATTTTGGCCAAAATCCCATGCTTGCCTTTATAAGAAAATGAAAAAAATGAAAAAAAAATGAAAAAACAGAGGAGTTCGACTTCGTGCGGTCGAGGTGTATGCCTCCGCAGTCTGCATTCTCACCCAATTTGATTTAAATTTGAAAAGCCACATGCATACATAAAACCAATCTGATCAGAAATTCTTCAGTTACTATTGTAAAGAGACAGACCCTGATGTGTTTGAGCCAATGTGGCATTATTTGACCTTTGACCTTTCAACTCTGAAATCTACTGACTTTAATCAGTGCCTCATATTACCTAATTTTTATGAAAACCTAATCGGGCGTTCTTGAGTCATTAAGCGGACGTGAGCCCAAATCAGATACTAATAATTAAACTCCAAAATCTAATCAGTTCACTGATGCCTCATACAAAAATGTTCCTCGTATGTGGGATCCCGCACGCGACTAATGTTTTTACACTGGACTTCCGTCCTTTCAGCCGAAAGTTCCGAATTTGCGGCTGTAGCTGAGTCTACCATAGGCACTGTGTGGTGACGTCACACGAGCCACTGATGGTAAACAAAATACGCCGAGTCTCCAAATTTTGAGGGATTTTCTGATTAATTTCATATTAAAACAAGAATTAACTGATCGCTTTTACAGCAGTAGTTATGTGCTAGGTTATATTTTCTATTATTAAGTCTGATATATGAGGAATTATCAATTAGTTTCCTCAGAACCAAGATTTTACGTACCGGCTGGGGGAACTGCCGCAGAAACACATTTACATGTACATGCATAGTCGGTGTGCGTATACACGGCAGACGAAGTGGAAGTGTCGCCCTAAGGTCTATCATATAGGCCTATAAGAACAAAGTCATTCTAATAAGTAAAACACACTTTTGTAATTTTTGAAAAAACACAACTTTTCATTTGAATTTCAATTTTGCGTGATTTTCACAGGGACTCACGCATATCCCACCCTGTCTTTCAAACTTTGTCGTTATAATAGTAGCTTTACCCACACCTTGACACATAGTCATGTCACTCAGGTGCAAAACACTTAAGAGGGCAACTATTTGTGTACCTTATAATTAGCGTTATTATTTATAAATGTTGTTATTATTATCATTATTATTAGCAGTAGTAGTAGTAGTACATGTAGTAGTAGTAGTAGTAGTAGTAGTAGTAGTAGTAGTAGTAGTAGTAGTAATAAGTAGTAGTAGTAGTAGTAGTAGTGGTAGTAGTATCATTCTTCATCAATTTTTTATGATTCATCGTTCATTATTTATTATTTGTTATGTAATTATGTATCTATTAACCTATTTTATTCATAAAGTATTTATTATTTACTCTTATGTATTTACTATTCATCATTATTCATTATTATAATTATCTTTCTTATTTTCATTATTTACTATCATTTACATCGTCGTCATCATCATCATTATTATTACAATTTTGTAATAATAATTATGAATTTTATAATAATAACAATAATAAAAATAATAATAATAAAACAACAATAATAATAATAATAATAATAATAATAATAATAATAAATAATGATAATGAAAATAATAATACTGAAAATAATAACATCAATTTTATTAGTATTATTATTATTATTATTATTATTATTATCATAACTATAACTATTATGATTATGTAGTAGTAGTTGTAGAAGTAGTAATAATAATAATAGTAATAGTACATTACTACTACTACTACTACTACATGTACTATACTGCTGCTACTACTACTGTTACTCATAATAATGACAATAATAATAATATCTATTATTTTAATAATTATTAATAATAATAACATTAATAGCACTGATAATAAAATTGATATTATTAAAACAGTTATTGTTTTCATTATAATAATAACAATATTATTATTATTATTATTATTACTATTATTATTATTATTATTATTATTATTATTATTATTATTATGATTAGCATTATTATTACAAAAATTAAAAATTATTATTACAAAATTGTGATAATAATGATGATGACGACGATGATGTAAATGATGGTAAATAATGAAGATAAAAAAGAGATTCAAGATTCAAGATTACAAATAACATTTATTTCCTTCCTGCAAATCATAAATGTGAACATATGAGTACAATATAATTATTAACAATGAAATGGAAGGAGGCGTATTTCCCTAAAAGCTCGAGGCCTGCGGCAGGAACGCCTTTACAAACATTACGTTACAATAACACTACATACATATACTAAAACAACTAACTCTAAATT
>JZLH01S0214435.1:0-10261 GCA_001188425.1 Eucidaris tribuloides
CATTGTCAAGCAGTTTGATAAATGCTCCAAGCACAAGCAAGAAAAGAGGGATTTTTCCTGTGATGACTGCAAAATCCACATCTGCCACAAGTGCACCATTGTTACCCATCGGGATCACAAAATCAGAAATCGTGATGAGTTTGAGAAAGAGATGCAAGAGAAGGTAGAGTGTCTTCTTGATCAGAGTGCTAAAAAGAAAGATCGCATTGAGAAGAACATCCAAAACATGGAGGTGCATAGATGTGAGTTGAAATCTACTATCGAAAAGTTGAAAGCCGAAATTCAGCAAGCTTGTGACAACAAACATACGCAGTTAGAACAAAACAAGAAATCATTGTTTCAAGAACTTGATGAATTACAGAAACTCCACGAAGAAAAATTAAACGAATCAAAAGAAAATCAACGACAGATATTATCTCATACGAAAAGCTCTGTGATGTTGGTATCAAAGGATCAACTCTGTAATCTGGAAGGAGACAGCCTGGAAACACACAACCACGTCTGTGATGAATTGAAGGAGCTACTGAAGAAAGAGGTTGATGATGAGTTCGCCAGTCAGATTCTTGATGCTGCAAAGAGGTCACGATTTGTGCCTGCTGGGGATGACGTCATTGATTTGGGGAAGATGGTAACAGAAAAAATAGTCCTGAATGTAGTGAAGGAGGTGGAGTTACCAAGCAGTGCATGTGGAATGGCAGCAATGCCACATGAATGTGCTGCATGTATTGTGTATGGTACGAACATGCTAGGTGCATTAGTGTATGGTATGGATGGCAGGAAGCAGCAGCATCTTCAGCAGCAAGCAGACAACATGTGTGATATTGCATTTCTCTCAGATGGGAGGTCAGTTGTGTCACATTTGGATGACATATTGAGGATCTACAGTGCAGATGGTTCACCAACTAAATATTGGTTTGACATTCCTCATCAATGTGGCTGGTATACCACGGTTAACACAGACCACAATGATAACATATATGCTGTCAACATGACAAGTAACATCTACATCTTCAAGCCAACTGAATCTGTACCAACAACCATCATTCCAACAGGAACTACAACACCAGTACAGATCTGTACAACAAAGTCAGGTACAATAGTGACAAGTATCTGTACTATCACACCACGTGTTGTGACTCTGTATGACAGAGATGGTCATGTAGGCAGCACCATCACCAAACCTAGTGGAGCCCTGTATGCAGCTGTTGACAGTCAGGACAGATTGTACATTGCATGGGTTAAGAAGGAGGAGGGTGTCCTGTCACTAACTCGCTACACTCTGGATGGTACACGTGTCAGAAGTAAGACTGAGTTTCAGGAGCTTAAATTAACACTGGATGATGGGTGGTGGTCATGTTACATGCAGTGTTTGTCACCAGACATCATTGCCTTTGCCTGTGACAATAAGTTGTACTTCATCAAGGTGCCCTGCTAGTCACCACAGCCTACCTACCACACCACTACAACCTGCTTGCTATACAGTATGACTCATACATCATACAGTACAAATTTGGATACGTTTAAAAAAAAGACTTAAAACTCATCCAAACACAACACAAAACAGTGGCAGATCTACGAGGAGGATTTAAGGAGTTTAATCCCCACCCTTGGGCTACCAAGTGAAAATGAGATGTGCATAGAAAAACACATATGTGTATTAAGCATTGGAAAGCACAACTTAGCATAAATATACTATTGAACATACACAATTTTCATTTTTTGTGGCACACTTTGCACGCAAAATTCTGTATTGCGACTTGTCGTGCAAAGCAAGCCGAAAAATTTTGGACTTTTTTTTTCACTCTTACCCCCCAAGCCTAAAAATGGATCAATGCCCCTACGTCAAACCCTCTCCTTGATGGATCTGCCACTACAAAAAGTATGTTTCCCTACAGACAATTTCTTATAATTTCTTAACTGCATTTTTTTGTCCAATTCATCTAGTCAGGGTTATTTAGAAATGTTTTGGTACATTCTGTGGAAAAATCAGACATACTGTATCCATTAAGTCATGGTTGACCACACTTTGCAGACATCATTTAAAACATCACTAGATAACAGTAATTTCTATTTTGTACTGAGAAAGTGTCAAATTGATTATTTTCTCCACCGAATAAATATTTTATGTTCATATGATGCTCCCTGGACAACCTGGCCTGTATTATGAAGTCAGGTGTAAAGTAAAACCTCAGTCTAACTCAAATTTAAATATCCGATGTCGAGTCTATATATCCGAAGTTGTAATATTCCATTCCTGAACTCAGATTTAATTTAAACCTCAGTCTAAGTCTGGCTTCACTTGTGGGTATATTTCAGACTGGGTGTACAATATGGTTAACACTTTTCCTTTAACTCCTACTCAGTGAAACAAGAAATATTCATTCGGTGCTGGACAGTACTGGAAAGCATCAATTTGAAACTCTTTCAGTACAAAATCATCTTGTGATTTTTCAAATGTGCTCATTTATTCTGTAATGTGCAGTCACTCAACCATGACTTAAGGGATACATTATGTCTGATTTTTGCACAGAATATGCCTTTAGTTTCGAAACGATCCTGACTAGATGAATTGGACAAACAAAATGTGGTTAAGAAATGATAAGGTGGTCTTAATGAGAGCTTACATTTTGTTTTGTTTTTCATTTTGATCTTTAATATGCCAGCATCTTGTACTCTGTGGGTGACTAGTTCCAGTTATATTTGAATGTTTTCTGTAAAAATGGACATCCAAAATGCTGATAAAAACCAAGTAATTAACAAGTTGCCTCCGATATTCTGAAAATAGCATACAGATAACACAGGACACATCTGGTACCCATAGCCAATGGGTTAAAAAGATGAGATTAATCATAGTACCGCACGTAAATTATACATGGACATGGAAAAGTAATTCTCACCATCTACGATAATGTCCAATTTTCAATTTGGAGATAAAATATATTTAAGGTCAGAAAATTCCAAATGCTTTTTTTGTTTGTTTGATTCAGGAAATTTTGTTTCTACGCTAAATTTGGCTATAATGACACACTCATGTGACTAGTGATGCTATAAAGGATGACAGTAACATCGTGTTATTATATTTTTGTTCACAGTAAACTTCATTTTTGTGCTGGATTTATTTGATATTATATGCTGATTTTGTATTATACACATAATTCTGTTGACAATATATCACTGGAAAGTAAACCATGGCCTATTTCCTTGTTACTGTTCCATTTTGATGACTTGAAATTATCATTTTGTCAGTTTAAAATATAAAGAGGTTTACAAAGTACAGTATGTCTCCAGAAAAAAAAATGAAACTAGATTTCATGGCAAAAAAATCACTTCACTTGAGGTAAATCTTCCAAGGTTATAAACGGCAATTGAATGTGTTGTTCTAAATAGAGCAGTACAAATTAATACATGTACTTTTGAGGTTTTTGCCATTTTCATTGGTAAAAACCAGCAGTTTAACACAGTTTCTTTTCCTTAAAGATTGTGTCAGGGATGTGCAAGTCCATTACTTCCCTTCATTATCAATATCAAACGGTAGTTTAGTAGTTACAAATGGTGTGTTGAAAACTTTGAGATCCATACATCATGAATTTGTTGTTTTATGAGAAAAATTAATGACATGTTACCAGAAATGTTCTTCTTTCCATGAGTTTGAAGTTTGCTCAAATTGTGAATCACAGTTAGGCCTATGTCTACCATCGCAAGACCAGCGGAGTGCACTGATTGGTTATGGTTAAACTCCACGCGACCTTTGGCTAACGGCTGATCGGACAATTTTGGAACGACCCGTGCACGTCAACGTCACAGATTTTTTTGTTAAAGACTTCAGAGTCATTTGAAAAAGGATGAAGTTTAATCGTCCAGATTTTCACCAAAACTCAATATTTTACCCCAAGTCTCTATGAGAGGTATCTTCACATTGGATATGACTTCAGCTGATTTCATTCATTTAGATGTTTTTTGACGTGCAAATCAATGACACAATCTTTAAGAAACCAAACTCTACATGAGTGATTTGCAGTTTTAGAACTGTGGTTACAGAGAGAATATAAAGTTTGTGAGGCAACCTGCATGTCATAATGATGAGTCTTACAGCACCATATTAATGTGTACACATTGTCTCCTTATATTTGAAGTGTATCTTGTATTATAGTGTATATATATATATATATATATATATGTTTGACACAATATTATTCCATTAACTGTAAACCCTCGAGCCTTTCAAGTTTTGAATCAAATATTTTAAAATAACACTGTACTGTTAATGTTCAATAATCTCATCATTTCTCATTTTATTACTAATTACCCACTGTTGTAAAGAAACAAATTTAGAACCCTAACCCGTTAAGATAAGCTTGTGTAAATTTTTTGAAATTTTTTAATATAAGTGAGCCGTGGAACGAGACATAAAAATTGCTTATGTCATGGCAGCACAACTCCGACTTTGGCAAAACCACCAGCACACATCAATTTACTGAAAAACATTATATGAAGTACTATACTTCAATTCTTGCAATATAGTAAAGTTGTTTCCTGTTTTTATTAGTTTTCAACACGAATCACTTCAAAATAAATTTATAGGAAATTATAGGAAAATATTTGGCACTGTCATTCTGTACATACTCCCATAGAGAGTTGTGTTTTTGCGCGCGGAGCACGTAAGTCACCCCGATTCACCCATGAAAAATCTTGACTCATACAGTACACTTGCCTGGTACTGGTAAGTGTTGCAAAAAACATTTACAGTCTGTCAAAAAGGACTCAGAGTTATTTCCTCTTTTCAAATAATTCCTTTAGGTGCAGGACTTCAAAAGATTATCACGTTTAATTCATTGCTCATGAATTTCAATGAGCCAGTTTTTGTGACTTAAGTCACTACGCCTCAAAAGAGGACATAACTTCGAATATTTGAATGTTCAGTTTGGTTGTACCGAGAATTCAAAGCCATATTGCACATGGATTGGAAATCAAACAGAAATATGTTCCTTGGCAGTTTTTATGATGATTGCTACCGAATATCACTTAGCACGTGGGCATTTTCATGGCGAAATACCTTTGTCGTCTGCATGTTGCTCGACACACATTCATATGCGAGCACACCAACAGCGCAGCTGCCGTGACGTAAGCAATGCAGGCTCAGTAGTTCATTTGCATATTTCACACCACAAAAAGATGCATTTTAAAAATTAACTGAAAGATTATATTGAGGTCAAATTTTGTTTTAATTTTAAGGATTTAAAATTGAACATCCAAGTGTTCTTTTCCCTCAAAAATTTTATAGCTTTACAATTTTAGAACGTAGTCTTTAAACTATATCATCAAACATATGATACTTAGATTCTTAATGTATATTATTATGGTTAATGACAGCTAGTGTGGCTTCATCAAGACTATCTGTTTTGTATTTCTCATCTAAACTATGATATTCTGATTTTTAAATTAAATATTCATTGTATTATTATCGCAAATGAAAGCTACACTGAGTTGATCAAAAGTGTATTTTTGTCATTTTATTATCATGGCAACACGTAAAAGCTGCGGTTAAAATTATGAAGATTGTGTTTTGTCTTTCTCACCACACATATAAGAGTGATATCTGATTTTCAATGTAAATTTTATTACTGCTACACGTGAAAACAAAATTGAGTTGATCAAGATTGTATTTTTGTCACTTTATCATTGTTACAGGTAAAGGCTACCTCAGGTTTATCAAGATTGCATTTTTGTCTCAGAGTCTCTTAATATAACAAAATACTCCTGTCTAATTATTAATGTACATTCTATTATTGCTACAAGTGAAAGAAGCAGTGACTTTATCAAGACTATTTTTCTGTTTCTAAGCATAAGTGTGATGTTGTGCTTCATAAAAGTACAAGAATAAATAGTGTGGTCATATATACTAATTTACTCACTTTCTTATTGAACATTTTTATACTTTTGTTGTAAGTATTGCACTGACTGAATGTTGACTGATTGATTTCAGCCTAATTTCATGGCAATGGCTTATGGATATAATCAAAACAGACAAAACATAATTATCTGCCCAGCAGTACCACAGATTATCAAACAGCCTATTTCTTGTCAAAAACAAGTGAAAGGAGAAAGGCAAAAACTGTTTGTCGGATGATTCAACTATTCTGGACACAGTAAAGGTCATCCAATTTGAAGAAATGAAATGTAAAACAAATGCTAACAGATCGTGCTGAAAGGGCAATGCTCTGGCTCGGCCACGCCACTTTGCGGCGTGGCTGAGAAAAAAAATCAGATTTGAAACGGCAAATTTGGGGGTCTCTGTGACTGAAAAAAAATCAAAAAAATTTTGTGCCTTCTGAAATTGTGATGCTCTGGAACTGAAATTTGGGTTGAAATGGGGTCTCAACTGCGGCACATAGGTATCACACAATTATACATGTACTAAATGCACCCCCCCCCCCTCCTTCGGGGGCTTCATTCACCAATTTGCACAGCAATACAAAGTCTTTTATACACTTTTGTCAAAGCCCATAACGGAAGAAGAAGTATCATTGTTTGTGCACACTGCTAGGTATGGGATTCTTCCTACCATTACACAGGGATTACAGTATTACTGGTATTTTTTCTACAAAAAAAAATTCGTAGTTACAAGATGAGAGAGTACTAGAGTAAATCAATTGTCACACGATGTAGCAAACGAAAGGAGATTGCTACGTTTCGGCTGCACCTTCTAGCCTTCATCAGGCAATGTAGAACGAGCGCCATGCACGTGTCTTTATAGCGGTCGAGAGGGTTAACTGCACCGGGAGCGCCCCCGTGATTGGTTGGCACCGCGACGCAGCTGCTATTGTTCGGAGTGCTGGCCGTGCTGCTATTGGCCGCTACGGAGGCCAAGGGGACAGTGCCCCCACCGGTCGCGGCGGGGGGAGCATGGCTGCGGATGGTAGGTAGCCAAGCTTCCGGGATGTCCATCCCGCTGTCTCTGTTAATGTTGTTGGGGTGGAGCCAGATCTGTATAGCTTCCTTAACGCGTTAAGGAAGCTATACGCTTTCGGTGCTGAAACGTCGTAATCTCCTTTCGTTTGCTACATCGTGTGACAACTGATTTATTCTAGTAATCTCTCATCTTGATACCACGATGATCAACATGTTCCGATCTATAGACACAAGATATCTCCTCTGGAGGCCTATGAGAATTGCATGTTAAAGCAAAATCACTATTAATAGTGTGTCGCATACAAAGATTTAACCCTATGATATCAATGTTTTATTGAAAATTTCATTCTTGGAAATATGGTTAACATTTTAGAGCCTTGAGTGACAATTATGACATATCTTATTGTTGTTCTTTGTTACTCATTAGGAATATGATTTTCTTGGGTATCAGTCCAGTCTACAGATGTGAACTCTTGTGACAATTAAGGAACTTTAGACTGTGATTTATTGCTGACTGAATCACATGTTTTTGTAAAATCATTTTAATGTCGTGGAAAACAAAGAGCAAAATAATACAAACAAGAGCCCCTGGGCACGACGCTCACCTGAGGTCTCGCAAACTCTCTGTGGTGCCCATAGAGAAAACATCAATTAAACATAGTTTGGCCCTTGGAGCCTGACAGTTGGGCACCAATGGAGCCACATGTACCAGTCCAAAAACTTTCAATATTATAAAAACAAGGCAATAGCCATAATGTGTCTCGCCCTAGTATGTTAATATTTAACCTTATTTGACCTACTTATGTGACCGTTGACCCAATTAACATTGAGGTTCCTATACAAGTACATGTAAGCCAACTACCATACAAGTTACAAATGGTTTACTACAGTCCCCAGTAGAACATTGCACATATATTCTACCATTTGACTTCATTTGACCTTTGACCTACATATTTGACCTTTGACCCCCACATAACATTGAGGTTCCTGTTAAGCATCTACCATCCAAGTTTGGTTGCAAATGGATTTGTGGTTAGGAAGTTTCCTGGTTTTCGCCCATATGGGCCATGCCCCCTGGGCCCCCAGGGGGGCCACATGTACCATTTCAGGACCCCTCTATCCCCTCCACCTAAGGATCATTCCCACCAAGTTTGGTCTAAATCCATTCACGTGCTGTGTCAGGGATGTGCAAGTCCATTACTTCCCTTCATTATCAATACCAAACGTCATGAATTTGTTGTTTATGAGAAAAACTAATAACGACATGTTACCAGAATGTTGTTCTTTCTGTGAGTTTCAATTTTGCTCCAACTGCGAATCGCGGTTACTGTGCACCGTAGCAAGACCAGCGCAGCCCTCTGATTGGTTAACGGCTATCCCCTGCGCGACCTTTGGCTAACGGCTGATCAGACCATTTTGGAACGGCACGTGCACGTTTGACGTCGCGGGTTTTTTTAATTTGCTCCTGAGCAATTTGAAAAAGGATGAAGTTTAACCAACCAGATTTTCACCAGAACTCAATATTTTACCCCAAGTCTCTATGAGAGGTGTTTATTTATATTAATCTTCACATTGGATATGATTCAGCTGATTTGATTCATATAGATTTTTTTTGATGTGCAAATCAATGACACAATCTTTAAAGAAAATGATGTAAATGTGAATTATTCCCATAGGGCCCTCCCCCAACCTGTTGCCCCCTCAGGGGCCAAATGGGGCCACCCTGGGCATTGTCATGAGGAACAATAATTCATCACATACAGAGGTATCTACACACACAGTGAATAGATAAATTATTTCTGAATCTATAGAAGAAGATGTTTGAAAATTACCTACTTTTGGCCCTTAGGGCCCTGCCCCTGGGCCCCAGTGGGGCCAGGTGTACCATTTGGGGACCCTTGAATCAGCATGCCCTACAGATCATTCCTGCCAAGTTTAGGCTAAATGTAATCATGCATTTTAAAGAAGAATATGAAAATGTGTAAAAGTTTACGCATGATAAACGACGAACGATGCACGACGAACGACGAACGACGAACGACGAACGACGAACGACGAACGACGAACTACGAACGACGGACAAAAAGCGATCCCAATAGCTCACCTGAGCCTTTGGCTCAGGTGAGCTAAAAAGCATTTAAAACAAACAACAAGTAAAATACCTGCAAGTTTGATATATGCCTGTCTGCATCATTCTCCGCAATGCAAGCCTGGAATCAGATGGAACAGAGAAGGGACAGAGACAACAGCTTCACATTAACTAAGAACTTTTCATCCAGATTCAGTTGTATAGACAAACATTCTTACAGTCAGGCTTACAATTATGTTACAACAACTTTTAAACTGACATTAATTGACACTTTGATTGCTGTGCTAAAATCCATGTATGCTTGCCAAAAACTAGATTTTTTTTTTATCATGTGCATAACCTTACCAAAATATGCATTTTTTTCTCCTAAAATTCAAATGTACCTTAGGACACAAATTTTACCATACACATTAAGTGGATTTAATGTTCCTTCATTTCAAGATAAGTATCATCTGTAGTCAATTCATTGACGTTTAAAATTGGAATTAAGACATATCGAAAAGATCGTCTTCTTGGCGAACCAATGCAGTCTTAGTAGCCAATTGAGGTTGTATGTGGCAAGCCAGTGCATTGTCAGTACACGAAGTGTTAAAGGTAAATGGCATGATTGGGTGTAGTCCTCAACTTGGGCTGAAACTACTCTAGAATCAAGTAAACTATGCAAGGATTCTCCTGTGAAAATCTCGTAGTCAGACGTTGACTCATTCTAAAATAAACAATGTCAATATCACTCGTAGTACGGAAACCTGCTGTGTGGCTCTCTATGGGGCTTATTTTTATCGTCCCCGGATAAAATTAAGATACTCCTATGTTTATGCTTGATTCTCCTTAAGTAAACAAATTACAGACAAATCCTCCCAGGTGGGAGATCCACTCCTGCTAGTGTATAGTTGGTATATATTTCAACGGGGACGGGCTAACTCGGCCCCCGGGACACTCTGGCCCCTCACTCACGCAGGGGCCGAGTTAGCCCGAAGGGTTTGAATCGATCATGAAATACCAGTATGACAGTTTCCATAGAATTAATTAGCTCTGGAGAAGTTAGACATTCTATTCTATGTTAAATTCGACACTTGGCACCAAGAACATTCCCAGCAACTGATCTAGAATCAGTAAAAGTATTTCAATGTTGATTCACAACAGCACATAAAAACTGGCATCTAATTAAATGTGGCTACATGTAGCATGTATAATAGTAAATGTAAATACATTATCACAAATTTATAACAAGGTGTACTCATTTAGCTAGTTTTCAACACACAA
>JZLH01S0214506.1:0-15883 GCA_001188425.1 Eucidaris tribuloides
GTTGAGACATGCTGCAACACTTCTCAAAAAATTGTACAAGTGAAAAGCGCCCTCTTTGACATTAAAAATATACTGCTGTGACACATGTTTACATCAACATCAAGGGCGAAGTCTTAGCTTTCATATGGTGTTTGTTCTGTTCAAATTCCTTGTTTTAAGCTCGAGATATCTTGTAAGCAACAAAAGGGTGGAATCACAATTGTGTCACTTTTACGGGAAGGGGGCCTGATGCTATCATTGACTGTAGTAAACACTGGTAAAAGTGGCACATTTGTGATTTTACCTTTTCGTTGTTAACTGAACATATCTCAGGATTAAAACAGGCTAACTGAACAGAACAAACGGCATTTGAAAGCTAAGACTATGCCTTTGATGGTGATGTAAGCATCATGTCACAGAAATGTTTTTCTCATTACCGAAAAGGGCGCTTTTGACTTGCACAATTATTTTTGAGACACACTGTATAACCGATTTGATGTTATTGTTACTGAGGTATGCATCCACTAACATGACTATCTGACCGACAGTTCGATAGGGCATGCTTAGTGATATTTATAGCAAAACTATTCATTTATTTCCAGAACATGCAGACACCCCCACCCCCCCCCCCCCCACACAAGCACACACACACACACACACACAGAGGCTTGGGAAGTGGAAATGTCATTTAAATTGTAGAGATTAAACAGCAATGAGTCGTTCACTGATGGTTTCATTTGTATCGATATAGATTTGCAAAGCCAGTTGTCAATTAAAATCACAACTTCATAATTATGTGTGTTCTGGTTGTATATAAATTAATTTTTAGGGTGTTGTCTCCAGTTAACTGAAACACAACTATTGTAAGAGATAAAGTGTTACAAGGTATGAACAGTAGTGGGATTTACGACATTAATGTGTCACGAATGTGCTCGTAGATATCTGCAGGGTTATTTCTCTTTGCTTTGTGATTGTAACATGTCAAAACTTGTCGTCATACATGTAGCACTGAGTTATTAAAATCAATTTTTGCTGAAGGTTTACGTAAATCCTCATATTGATTTTACTCTGATGAGTTGAATTATCCACATCGAGTTTCAATTTTCGAAAATTTTGCAGCAGATGTCCTCATATGACCTCGGCAAAAAAAATCAACTTATTTCAGTGACGATTGATTAGATAGTCGCGAGAAAACAATGCTCTGACAAAAGTGTGTCCGTACAAATTCAAGATCAGTTTTATACTTGTGTTCTAATGTTAGGGAACTAGTACTTCTAAGTGACAAATGTTTTATCTTGCCATAATTGAATCGTATATAGTTTTCTAATTTTACCCGAAAAATATTATAATGAAAGGGCATTGTGTGGTGAAAAACAACCGTGAAATAATGTGACATTATAATTACACTTTTAAAAAAAAGTCACTTGAATGTGAATTATTCGTGCACTACGGTGCTGTAAAGTGAAGGTTTTCCTTGTGTAATGTCAAATATGGTATTTAGTGAAGATGTTATAATTAGATAACCCTCTTGTTTTCCGTCTGTTGACTCTATTTTCGGAATGAAATTAAAAGTTATGTTCTTGACAATACTTCATTTTCGAGCACCATAGGTAAGAACTATTCTTGAAACAATGACGCAGAGGAAAATACTAGCAGATATTTATTGCACATCCGAAACTGTTTACTTTGAGTCCTGTTTAAGTGTGTACCTGCTATGTATTCTGTTCTGTCAAGAGGGTGCTTCTCTATCTGCTTCGACTGTGTACCTTTACAACTTAAAGCCTGTCTTCAATATGTATGATTAACACTCATGCTTCTGTTTGAATAAATGTTATTTTCAACCACCTCAGTGAATTGCTTGTATCAGACAAACATATCGGGTAAAAGGTGGTCGAGGCAAGTATTTTTCTTTCTAACAATGGAATATTGTTTCTTAATTGGTTCCAAATTGAAATGATAGATGTAGGCGGAAACTGCTAAAATGGGACGAAACTAACTTCTTAGGAGTGGTACATCCGTAGTTATAGTTGAGTGGGTACTGCTTTTTGTGTGCAGGAAATACTGGAGGAGTTAAAACAACAAAGAAATTGAAACTCTTGAAAGGGAAATTTGTATAGTAATATCCTTTTTCTTTTCTTTTTTTCTTTTTTAGTTTAAATGCTTTCTTCGATTAGATCGTAAAATCATAATTGCCAAATAGATATCAGGTGTCAAATTGTAAAATGACACAAACTCCGTATGCAGATCCAAGCTTATAAATTCATGTTTACGTACACTGTAGCAATTCACGACATGTGTTCGTGTTCACATTCTCAACTTGGTGGATAAGTTACACAAAGGTTATAATATGTATGTGAACGACGGTTTGTGCAATTCATTCCCTCAGTTACATTCTGTTTGCCAAATTTTTAAAGGCTGTTTTTTTTTTTTGCACACCTAACCGTTCTGCTCAGATCTGATCTAACTAAAGATAGGTACATAAAAAGTCAGTGTTCAAAACTTTCGATCATTGTAATTATTGTATATTATATATAATATTAATCATTTGAAACGTTTCTGTTGCTCAGGTTGTATTTTGTAACGGTAGACTAGATTTCACACACTGGATGTAGCTTTCACGTACTCATTTTGAATTGGATGGAGTTCAACCGTAGTAGAGACTGAATGACAATCGACCGACTGTAATGGCAGGATTTTTTTTAAGGCACACACTAAAAAATAAAGGTGCGCACAACGTGCAACTTTGCGGAAATAGGTACAGAGCAATTTCTGCCGTGGTATTCAAGCAATTCTGCACCCTTCAAGGCTGAGCGCTCGCCCCACTCCATTATGTTCGCAAGTTTGCACCTTTTGGGTGCACATTTATGCAAATTTATGGATGTTTTCTATTCCGAAGCCTGGTGAGAGCTTTTTCTACCATCTGTTTCTATGAATACAATTTCAATACGTGAAATGCAACTTGCATACATTATACTATTTTCTATGTCGGACAAGGTCAGACAAGCATTCAGGTTGTCAAAAACAACCTTTTTTTTAAAAGGTATGCATGGAATTTGAATATATTACGAAAATGGCATATAGGTCCAAAGTTTGCACCTTAAAGGATGATAATAATGCACCTTCGGCTTCAACACTATATTATTATGTGAAAATACACACCTTCACGACCAGCGTGTTGGCCAAGTGGGTAGAGCGTCCGTCTCACATGCGGAAAGTCGCAGGTTCGAGCCCCGGTAAGGTCATATTTGTACGAGTTTTTAAATATTTGTAAATGTTAATTAATAAAGTGCATCATAATGTAAATAATATAAATAGCACTGGAATGAACGTAAATTGCGGTTCACACACAAAAACACACAGTTTGCAAGAAAAGAAGAATACTTTTTTATTTTCTTTGGTGCAACTTTGCACCTTTCGGGTGCAACTTTGCACCTTTCAGAAAGCAGAAAGGTGCAAAGTTGCACTTTTAAAGGTACTGCCAGTTTGACATTGGTCTGCACCTTTAAAGGTGCAAAGTTGAGCCTATTTTTCTTAGTGTGCAAGGTTCACCCTGAAGTCAAGTTGGTTTTAATAAAAGCAGAACGACGAAAGAAACATATTGACGAAAGTTTGGCGAAAATCCACCAAATAATAACTGAGTTATGAAGTTTCAAAGTTTTTAATTTGTGACGTCACATGCGAGCAGCTCCCCATATGTTGCGCTATATAAATTTCACAAATTGCCATTTTGTTAATGGTTCATGATGATTGAATGAGGGTTTTTCACAGAAGCCTATATGAAATAATGTTTCTGATAACATATTGAATACACATGTAAAATCATTTTCAAATTTCTGAGAAAACGGCACTTTATGGAATTCATATCACATGACATATGGGAAGCTGCTCACATGTGACGTCACAAGTTGAAAACTTTAAAATTCCATAACTTTGTTATTCTTTGATGGATTTTCGTCGCACCTTCACTAATATGTTTCTCTTATTTTTCTGCTTTTATTAAAACCAACTTGACGTCAGGGCGATACCTTGCCTTTAACTTGTAAGCCTCGATTAGCAGGTAATGAGTTTTCACTAGATGATACACGAATCAGGTTTGGCAGTCAGACTTGTTAAACTGCTAAAAAAACAAAATCAAATTAAGTTTACGACATTATGTGGTGTATTCTGTTGGAATTTTACCAGCGCTTGTTTTTTTTTTTTTCGGGGGGGGGGGGTGAGAGGTGAATATTTTTGTGTTAATCTTTATAAATGATTTTGGCTTATTTGGTCGATAAGTTCATTTTGGGGTGTGCAAGTCATGAACACGGTTTTAACCTGCTAAAGTGCAACTGACGATTTTATTTTCACAGTCTACTGATGTCAAATTTGTGCAAAGTCATGTCAATTGTCCGAAATAGTATATGGATTTTATGCTAGCAATTCGAACTGCCTGACTTTTGGATTCGATGACTCGACTGGACTTCTATGACAGAATTGTACAGGATTTGACTTTTAAACGGTATTGAAAGATTGTTGGACACGTTTTGGTTCTTTTTTCCGTATAATATTTAATTCTAGGATTCCATGCCCTTGAAACTATACCTTCCACGATGAAAGTACAGATAACCGTATCCTATCCTATTTCGTGCACCACCAACACCGTGGTTTTAAATTTCAAACCACTTACCCCAGTATAGACCCCAAAAGTGTTGACTTTAACACCCGTGGTGTCAAAACTTTACACCGTCCCCACCTGGTATCTCTGTTAGGCAACACCATCGGTGTTAAACACAGCACCCCAGATTTTGCACTGTCCGTGCGTGTGAATTTGTATGGTACATTTTCGTGAGGCTTGTGTCAAAAGAATGATTTAGAACAACTTTTGAAAAAGAGATAGAATCTCTGCTTGATTTGACAAGTATTTGCATGTAACCCGTTTTTTAGTCATTATGACGTAAGTTATAAAAGTGATCACACAACGTTTCCGATTGCAAAATGAGTTCTTTTATATGCATAACATTTTTTTTTTGACTGAGAATGGAGGAAAGTATATATCCAGGCATACTCGGTTGGAATTTAAGTAACTATGAACAGATTAATTAATTTAATTTCCGAAGGGTACAACTAGGGGTTCCGTATCATCGAAATATACTAATATTTCGTGTAAAAATGACTATGAAAAATACGGCTTTTTATGTTATTGGCTTTAACAATGTCTGATTTTTTTTTGTCAATTCATTATGTGTAAATATGAATATAAAGCAAAATTCGCGTTTTTAATAAAGTATGCATCAACAAATAGTCGTTTAAAGCTGTTATGTTGTGCAATTGCATGTGCATGTATTTTTAATGTGAGAATGAAGAAAAATGTTGTTAGAAATTGGCAGACCTCGTGGATTAAATTCAGTTTACGTCATCAACGGCAAAGGAAAAAAATCCCGATAAAACAACCAATCCGTGCAAATGAAGGAAACGGTATGACAAATTGTTTTCAACCCACCATAATATCGTAAATGCCGACAATGTAAAGTTAAGATGAAAACTACATGTTTATGGAAACTATATAGGTCGGTGTACCCTTCAATTCTACAAGTGTAGGGACAGTGATTTTCCGTTTCAAAAAATTCCCTTTTCCGTTTCAGAAATCTTAAATTCCGTTTCAACATGCTTGAAAAACGGAAATTCCGTTTCCCCATAGACTTTGTATACATGAAAAAGTGACAATTCCGTTTACATAAAAATCAATACAAATCACGAATTTTGTCGCACGAAATCATGCATACGTATAAGGCTGTTGACAAAATCCGTTTTTAGCGTTTTAAACTTAATTTTGGTTGCTTACGTTTTAGAGATTTTTGATTATTCCACTTTTCTAACTTTCCCCGACTTTCTAGTACATTTTCTATCCACATCGCATCAACGACGATCACGCTTGCTTAGTCCCACATGCAGCCTGGCTGCGCTGCACTGCACTGTACTGTGCATCAGCGAGACTGGTAATCTGTTTGCTTGCATTCCCTGTGTATGATGCACACAACAACACTGCGCGGTAAATGGTCGCAGTCTAAAGACTGGTTGATCCCACCGCACAGGTATTGTGCAGTCGTAGTGTGCACTATCGTATGCAAAAAATATGACACCATTCAATGGCCGGCCCGGTACTGTGTATAGAGTAAAGATCGTAGAGCGCTGCGAAGCCGCTAGCGGCGCTATAACGTCTTTGGTATAGACGGCCGGGCCCGGTACTGTGTATAGACACGTTTGTCAGTGTTCGTAGAATCAATCGAGATAAATTGATTTCTGAAATTAAAGTTTGAAAATGTTTCGTCATCAAAGTATTGTGTGAGTGGTTTGTTGTGTATATTGATGATTGAGGACATAGTTTGTGTTGAATGTATCATGGTTGTTCTTGTGTTTTTGGTTTTGTGATCTGTGATGATTTCCTGTTCACTCGTGTGTTCCTGCAGACCCCGGCCTGCGACCTGCTTGTGCTTCGTTATTCTATGTCATTACTACTAGACTACGTCGATTATGTCGATGCCCTGCTGCAATCGTCTGGTTGGTCTGTGATGTGAAGTTTTTTTTACTGTATTCGTTGTCGTTTCAGAAGCAACGTTTATTTGGTCATATTTCTTGTAATTTCTGTTACAAATTTCGAGTTTTTCCTTCGAAATGTGAACATTTTGAAAAAAATACGTTTTCCGTGCATTTTCCGTTGAAACAGCCCTTTCAGATTACTCGTTCGCAAAGGCTGTTATCTCCGTGAAATCGTCCGTTTCCAGCGATCGTCGGAAAATCACTGTCCCTACCCAGGCTGGCATCTATATCTCTGCATATCAGTGTCAGCCAAAGAAAAACCAAGATTCAATCACAAATCTATCAAAAGACAAAAAAAGGTGTAAAACTGATAGCAGGGAATTATATTTATAGCAATCAGTTGACATTCAGGGGCGGTGCCAGAATAAAATCTTAAGAATAGCGAAAACTGGGGGGGGGGGCGAAAATGTCAAAAAGACCTGAATTTATGAATTACAATGTAAAAAACCCCATGACTTTCAAAATTTCGAAATTGTTGTTATGGAGCTGCCGCCCCTCCACCGTGGCGCCGCCCTAGGGTACATTGGTCTCTTTTTGTCGTTGGTGTTCTCGAATATTTTGTTGTGTCCGTATTGCACATATTAATGTTCAAACACGGAACGCTATCGGGGTGTGTGTGTAAGTGTGTGTGCGTGCTTGTGTGTGTGTGTGTGTGTGTGTGTGTGTGTGTGTGTGTGTGTGTGTGTGTGTGTGTGTGTGTGTGTGTGTGTTGTTGCGCGCTTGCGCGCGTGTGTGGATGTGTGTGTGTGTGTGTGTGGGGGGGGGGGTGCTTGAGGTCTCTACATGAAATCGAGTATCCTCCAAATCTTTGACGAAGTTCGTATCATGATCCCGTTAAATACACGACTGTCGCGATGGAACACGGAAAAATGCGTCTCTTGGAACACGGAAGTGTGTCACTTTGCTATTCTCTGTACCATTGGTCAGCCAATGGAAAGTGGGTGGAGTTACGCTATGTCAATCATATTCTATCATGACCGTGTTTGCACAGTATCGTTCACCTATTGTTCCTCCAGCCAGGGAAGTCGTATCGAGAGTTATACTTCCTCTATCCACCGTCATTTCTTTAGTGATGTTCTCGAGTGGAAACGATAGAAACAAACCATTCAAGAATACGTTAGTTTTCGGTATGTTACTTTGCAAACTAGAAGTTATACTGTGCGCTCTGGACGAGTATTATTTTGAGTTCCCGCCTGCTCTGCACATATGTATGAAAGATACACAATCGTATTTGTTTTCGACTTTCGTGAAGCTAAGTTCCTCTTCTCGAAGCTACAGTTATCGCTCTTATCATTACTGCGCATAATGTGGACGTGGAAATCGCGCATGTAGTGCAGACAAAACAACATGAATGGGCAGATATTTGCGTGAGTATATTTTATAATTTTGCTTTGAGACTTGCCATTCAGTTTCTGGGAATGTACTGGACCATAATTTAAAAAATAATGCATAATATCATTTTTCTTATTAGTAGACTGTTAACTGTTAACGTTCATGTTTTTGTAGCATAACACAATCAAACACTGCAGAGGCTAACCCGACGTATTGTCGCAATAACAATTTGGCAGCTTGATTCCAATAATTAGTAGACCTACACATGTATAACCCTGTTATACAAAACATGCCTAGTATCCCCATGAAAGAGGGAACCGTCATAAATCTGAAGAATAATCCATATGGTGAACTGTTCTATATTAGTATCACACATTTTTGTATAGTATTATACTATATAGGCCTACGTGTATAGATTTCAATTGTTATTCCATGGATTGACCACGACCATTACACTAGAAGGGGTGTGTGGTGGGGTGGGGGAGGTGATCCCCCCCCCCCCACCATATCATGCTCATAGTTGATAAATTCAAGCACACAGTTGGCATTTTCATATTTTGCCAGTCGGCAATTGACCACCAGTCCGCATTTGTAAAAGCAGCTGTCGTATGCTGTTTGGTAGGGAAAGAAATTGGCAGGCAAAAATGAGTTTTCGTCGTCCCCGCACCCCCTTTCAAAATGATCTAGTGACGCCCCTGACGTTGACTTCATTTATTGGTTTTGCTTGCATGAAGAGAACAAACGTTTTCTCGTAACAATCAGTTGGTGTACTAAAATTTGAGAAGGTAGGGATTTCATTAGCAAATGACGAAATATTTTCTTAGCCTGGGAGGGAAAACCCCTCGCCTACCTTCCAGCGCTCGCTCTCTAGCTGGTAAGGTAAATACATCGATATCTCTGTCCGTGGTCAGGTGGTGGTACTATTTCGAGACGACTGTAATTGTAAATTTATTTAAATGCTAGAATTTCCCCCCTCGGAGGGGATTTCTTCTTCCAAAATCGTCACAAGTTTGGTCAACTTGTGCTTGCCTGTATTACAACAGGTAATTAACACTGGTCATTATTACTGGTCTGGATTTCCCCATGCAAAGCGCAATACGCCTGCGGAATAGGAAAAAAATACTTCGTCTGACGTAAATCAAAAGTCACAATTCAAAATTCAGAATGCTTGTTAACCATTGATCAGTTAATATACCATAGTGTTGCCTGAGTAACAAATTGCCATCTTGACAATATCGATTTATCCTGGTATAAATATATATTATTTTACATTGGTTAAAACGTTCGTTTGTCACTGCAAATTGTCAGTTAGTGTTACGGTTGAGACAATAATAAGCCCAACCATGAGGATTAGTTCGGATTGAGGATTACAGCTTAAATTATTTCATTTCATTTTATTCCATTTATAAAATATTGATTTCCATCAAACTCATACCAAGACATGTTTGAACAAACAAAACAGGCTCATTTTTTGTTGTTGCCATGGCGTTACATTACATTACAATTATTAAAATATAGTTATGGAAGTAATTATTATTTTGCAAGGAAACAATAACTTGGTTCGTAAACAAACAAAAAATATTTTTAATATTTTGTATGTTGACAATGACATGGCATTATATTACAATTGTTGTTATACAGAATTCAATAGCACAAATGTATGAAACCAATTACACACAAAAAATGCAAATTTCATTTGAAATTTAATTTAAAAGAGTGATCCACTGAAAAGCGGGTTTGTACCACGTGGACCACTCAGGAGAAAATGAAAGCATTTTGATTACTTTCTATGAAGGCGATAATGCGAGAACAACCACTCACCCCTCCATTATGAAAAGAGATCGATCGAAGCTAATGATAATGAAAAATATGACATGTGTCAAAAAAAAATACCTTTGTGTGTGGATACTACATATTCATTCATTATGTGCACCGTGCATGCATTTGATATAACGCAGTAGTTTTAATATTTTCCTGTTTTTCGATCTGACGGAAACCACTGAGAGATTTACTATTTCCGATTTTGCTTGCTGTTTCAGTTATGATCATGCACTTCCTGCAAACAGGTCGCTGCGAAGAAAACAATTATTAGGAATGAAAGAGAGAGGAGAGAGAAATAAAGAAACGAGGAAAGGAAGAAAAAAAGAAAGAAAGGCAGAAGAAAGAAAGAAAGAAAGAAAGAAAGAAAGAAAGGAAGAAAGAAGGGGAGAAAGGAGGAGAGAAAAACTGAAAGAAAGTTACACTGTCCAGATACGTTCCATATTTCAAGAAAAATATTAAAGATATTGTATAACAATGTTTCCAGTTAAAAAAATTCGAAGCTACATGAGTCCCCATGTTACCATTGTCCCCGATAAGGTCTAAAAATGAAGCCCTGAAAAAATTAAGTGCTTTTGAAAAGTGAAAATCATTGAGCGAACATTCCAGTATATCCCATAGACTGCCGTATGACAGAATTTTCTATCAGCCGAGAATAATTCATGTGCCGATATTTATCTTTACATATTTTACAAGTGACAGCACAATTGTTTCAAGTTTTGTGTTCTAGGGTGTTTATTTGTCCATTCAAACACTGTCAGGTATATGTCAGATAGCAAACTTTGACAATTTCTTTTTTTAAGTGAGGCTTCCACAATAGTGTCTTTAAGTCTAACAGTATACCACAACAAAATGGCATATCACTCACTTTCACACATTGCATTTATGAGTATTTTTTGCCTTCTGTAACATTAGAAGAAAATAATATTTTTTTTTTACAAGCACAACTTGATGAATTTATGTTACCGTATATCATATAAAGGTATCCTACATAAAGGCACGACTGTTTCTTTTCCTGAATAATGCATTTTGTCCAATAGAAAAATTTATTGAGTGATACATACGTTGTTAATAGATTAATTTTTAGTTTAGCTTACAAATCTGCAAATGGACTATTCGATTTCAATTATTGTAACCAAAGGCGTACGCAGGATTTTGCAAGGGGGTGGGGTCATCCGCGGCCAAATCCTATAGTTTCAAAATTTTCCCGGTTAGCCCAGCCACCGAAAAGTCGCTCAGCGAGGGGAAGGGGTGGAAACGAAAAAATGTTCATTTAAAATCCCAGGTTCAAAAATTTTCCCATCAGTCCAGCTGCTGAAAAGTAGCTCAGCTGGGGGAGGGGGGGGGGGGGCGTTTTAACAATTAAACAATTTTTTAAATCTAAAATCGTGTCCTGTAGCTAAATTTTCCACGGCAAAAAGGGGGTGTTTTCAGCATAACGGGAGGGGTGTTTGAACACCCAAATCACCCCCTGCGTATACGGCTAAGAATCATGATTGTTTCTTGTTTGTCAGTGCATAAATGACACTATATTTGGGGAATTTTGTTTGCATTTTTGGACTTGTCTGTTGTTCACCTTTTTATATCGGCCATTCTGAATTACTGAAAATAAAAATGTATATATTTGAATTAAAAAACGACAAAGAATTAAAAGGGTGTTTTGTTTGCATGCCTAAAATTTACATTGTGTAAAACTGGTATCAGAGGAAAATACCATCTATGAACCTTTAAGAAAGTTTTGATATTCTAAAAAGATAATGGTGAAACCAAGCAGGTCCACTTTTTGAATAAACAAAATATTGTTTTGAATCCTGTGGATTTACAAAAAAAAATAAAAGAAAATGAAAATCTGAATTGCCGGTCTTTTTTAACATACAAAAATACAATTATCATTTGCCGCGACATCTTCGTTACCTCATGGTAACCAAAGCAGTAAGTACATGTATTTTTTTATTTTTTTTTAATTGGGTTGGGAATCATACCTTAAAACTCTTAGTAATTTTACAGTTTTATAAATATGTAATTTTGGTTTTCTCTTTCACATAATGCAGATAAACCAGACTGAAACATCGAAAGGCAAATGAGTGAACAAATGGTTGTTGAAAGGACTTCATAGTAATTCTTGAAGTCTATTAAAATGTCTCACGGGCATGCAGGTATGGACGCGGTCATTACTACCGACGTCATCGGCGAAGTCGGCTGCCATTTGACGTGGCCCGAACTGCAAAAGATCGACACCGGACAATTGGAGACATCGTGGAAAGTTCTGGAGAATCGAGAGCTGGACTTCTATGAACTGCCCACCGCCTATTGCTCACTCTATAATCTACAGGGATTTATCCTTTACATGCTACTCGATGACAAGGGAGCAGAGGAAAAGTTCGACCACGTCCTGAGTGTGGATTCGGATAATATTAACGCCATCGGTAACTTGGCGGTGCTGTACAAAAGGCAGTCGAGATTGCGTTACTTCCATGACTGTGTTAAGAAACTTCACAAACTTCTGGCGGACAGAAATCCACTGCATCTTTCGCGCGCGTATGCAGATCGCGCCCATGCCATTCGGCACTTCCAGCAGGATGAGCGGTGCTTCAACTACACGGCGTTCATCAAGAAGGCTGTGGAGATCGGAGCCGAAGTCGAGGTCCCAGAGAAAGCCGAATGGTTGTTCGATTATGGCCTGGCCCTGTATCGCAGAGACAGTCAGTTGGTACGAGGACAAGCAGCGTTGGCTGTAACAGAACCCAGTTTCAAAGAGGCAGTCACCTATTTTGTGGCGGTTACTGAAATATCGGAGGCAGCGCCAGGCTACCGTGCCTTATCCTGGGTCTTCATAGGTATTCTTTTGCGCGCGAAGCCATCAAGGACGTTAGGGCAAGCCTTGCCGGATACTGGGCATCTTCATTCCTACACTCCCATGGACTGCTTCGAGCACGCCTTGGAGCTGCAACCAAGTCACCCCATCGTTCTCCGCCGCGTAGCGTCCGAACTGACACTGATGAAGAACTACGACCGCGCGAAGACGTTGTTCGCCCAATCCTTGAAAAAAGAAACCTCGTGGTTTGCACATCGCCATCTTGGACTGCTCTACCTTGCTATGTACGAGGACGTGGACTATGTCACTACAAATCAGTACCGAAAAGAATTGCTAACGCTAGCTCAAGAACAGTTTAAAATGGCGCAGGACTTGAAAAAACAGGTGCACGCCGACTTCTCAGACCTTGGATACGTCTTCTACTTGAAAGGGGAATACGAAAAGGCTGTGCACCAGTTCAGTCTGGCAGTTCGCTGTGGACAGGACGATAATTTCGACATATCAAAGACCCATTCGCGATGGGGTCATTGTCTTCGGTTGATTGGCGAGGAGGAAGGGGCGCGCCTGCAGTTTGAAGAAGAGAGAGCGGTGACGGAGAAGCTACAGAAACAAATCAGAGCACTGGAAGCTGCCTTTAGTCACAGTCATGGCACAAATTGTTCCGGTTTCGAGTGTGACTTATCTCGCTTCGATTACTGTTCCTCCGAACGGCACGGTTACATCAATATTCTATCCGAGGCCCAGACTCCCATCTCCACCCCGATCAGTATCTTCCCGAGGCGCGCCAACCAGTATAAGTTCGACTTCTTCGTCAGTTTCTCACACATCGATCACAAGTGGACTGTCGCATTCGTCAAGAAGATCGAGAAGGCATTCAACCTTCGCGGATGCATCCGGTACCGCGACTACGAATATGGAGCAACCATTGCTGAAAACATCGCCGAGAACATCGAACAATCTTATCGCGTCATCCTGGTGATGAGCCCAGCCTCGTTGATCGATCATTGGTGTCGGTACGAGCTGCAACGCGCCCACATCGAATCGCTGAGGAGGAGGTGTATCGTGCCTGTCATGTTGCGTCCCTGTAAGTTACCTCGTGAGGTAGAGAACCTGACCTTCATTAAATGTACTAGAGGACAATTCATCACGGACGACTGGTACCGGCTGCGGGGAACACTGAAACAGGGTGAGAAGAAGATGAAAGATCCATTTATGATGGAACCTGTTCTCTGAATGTTGCGATGCATTATTGTGTCCTAAACCCATCATGTACAGCAACACGCATCCCTCATCCCTGCGGTTTTCCGCAGATCCATAGATGGGTCTTGAAAACATGTTTTATACAGTTTATCATGTGTGCTTATAAGGAAAGATAGTAGATACAGTAAGAAAGAATACAGGTAAAATGTTGAGAGAAGGTGTAAAGACAGGCACGAGGTCATCTAGAAAGCATAATTGATTTAAAGTTATTGATACCGATTTATTCTTTTATTTCATATTAATTTATTTACTTATATGTTTCATATGATTTAATATTTACATTTATAGTTTGTATGTTTTTAATGTTTATTTTCATACATATTTACCTTTATTTGATATATATTAAAGACACCAATTGAGAGGCGGACTTTTGTACAATTCGCATCTTTTGGCTTTGCAGATGTGACAACTTTAAATAATCAATGTGGAACATTATTTCGTAGTTGCACAATCTAAACCAGTAGACTTCTAAAGATGACCTCTATGACTACTTATATGACTTAAAGGCATTGTATAACAATGGTTCCAGTTTAAAAAAATCTGAGCTACATGATTCCCCTTGCTACCAATGTCTCTGATATGGTCTAAAAATGAAGCCCTGAAAAATTGCAGTTTAAAACGATCATTAAGTGCTTTCAAAAAGTAAAAATTATTGAGAGACCATTTCAGCTTTCCCCCATAGACTGCTGTGTTGCAGATTTTCCTATCGGCCGAGAGTATATTCATGTGCCAATTTATATCTGCCCAAATTGTACTAGTGACAGCATAACTGACCGAACTTTTGTGCTCTAGGGTGTTTATTTCTCCACTCAAACACTGTCAGATATGTCAGATAGCAAAGTGCGACAATCTTTTAAACGGGTCTTCCACAGTGTTATATAGCGTCTTCAAGGCATGAGGAGAGGATGAGTGCTTTCAGTTTATGTATATAATCATACAGATTTGGCCAGCGGGCTGGCTATAGAAAAGCAATAACAAGCCTATTGTAGTATAACCAAAAGTAATATATTACAAATATAAATAATATACTCAAAGAGCTTATGCGTTTCTTAAGTCTAAAATCTCTTCTAAAGTGTTGAAGGGTCTGTTATCAAAAGGCAGTAAGTTCTTTTAACGTATTTATATCGATCAAAACGTGTTTTTAACGGTGTTGCTTTCGATGTATAGTACAACATAAGGAATGTGACAAAAAATATGCAGCGGGTGTTGCCTCGTTAAGATAAAAATACACCTTTACAATGTCGAAGATAAATTGCTGTAAATGTTGTTGGTGGTATTAACTGCTGATAAAAACGGTACCACAAATGACTGAATAGTCAAAATAAATCCGAAAGGATAAATCTCATTGTGTTACGGATGAATTTTATTTATTCATTTATTTATTTTTGATAAAAGATCAGGGATGTGACATTTTGCTGACCCAATTATGGCGTGATTTACTTAACCACCTGCATACTGTTGGGCCCAGGGGCGGCGGAACGTATTTTCGGTTTGGGGGGGGGGGGGCAAAGCCAAAAAAGGGCACTTATAATAAGGGGCATTCGGCGCAAGCAGATATTTTCGCCATCAGATTAGGTGTTTACTTGAAGATGCTGTTTTTAGCGGCAATCTAACTCGAACCCAACCTGTTTTAAATGGGTTCCGATTTGAAACATAAAATCTATAGGTCTACACATAATCCGCGAGCGAGCGTAGCGAGCGAGCGGTTTTGGAAAAATTAGAAATTTTCAGATGTAAAACTCGCTTTGTGGTCTATTCTGGCGCTAATAACAACACTGATTTTTTTTGTAGTATTTAAAAAAATAATAAAGAACATCTGTCTAGATCAAACTTTTCTGCTTGAAGTAGCTGTTTCTTTACGGTAATGTAACTTGAGCAATACATTTTTGAAGGGGATTTCTGATCATTAAAACATGAAATAATACCTCCGGCGAGCGTAGCGAGCGAGCGGTTTTGGAAAAATTGGAAATTTTAAGTTGTAAAACTCGCTTTGTGGTCTGTTCTGGCGCTAATTACAACTCAGAATTTGTGCAGTGTGTTAAAAAGATGAAGAACATCAAACGAATCCATAAGAATCAATGAGCAAATACATGTAGGCCTACG
>JZLH01S0214506.1:23756-51683 GCA_001188425.1 Eucidaris tribuloides
TTGAAAGACTGGTCAAACGTTATTTAGGGCTATATGTTTTTGCCCTAAGTTTTGTTTTTTAAAGACTGGCTCAAAACGTTTTATTTTAGGGTATTGTTATATAATACTATTTCCAAGCTTTTTCCTCCCTCGTTTCTTAAAATGTGATCCCCGGTTACGAAAGGCAAGCGATGTGTATTACCCTGGGAAACAACCGCAGGTAGAAAACGGATCGTGTTTTATGGTGGTCAAAATTGTGTTAAATGAAGCAAAACCACCCTTTTTGTTGAAAATCGGTGTTTTTGATACCCTTTACGCGTGCACGCGCGACCCGCGTCTAAAACTTAAAAAACACCCCTTTAAACGCGTTTGTTTTTTTTGGTCACGCATGTGTACAGCAATATGTTTGTCTACCCCCCCCCCCCCGGGTATCTGTGTTCGTCTCTATGTGTGTCTGTGTGTATAGGTGTGTGTATGTGTGTGTATGTGTGTGTCTGTCTGTGTGTCTGTGTGTGTCTGCGGTACATTTATACACGTGCGTCAATGTGAGGTGGATGTGATCGCTCAGACAAAAAGCATCTATCGTACCCCCATATCATTTTTCTTCTTAAAACAATCCGATCTGACCCAGTTAAATTCTGACCATAGATTCCACTTTGTTTGTGGTGATTATAAACAGAACAAAACTTTTAGCCGTAGCCCCCCCCCCCCTCCCTTCCCCGGTGATCATTTTTTTTTGGGGGGGGGGGCATGCAGGGTGGCACCATAAACGAAGTTACGGTCCAAACGGTAGCGCTTAGGGCCTCATGTTATTTTCAAAATTCCTGGATCTGTATATGCTTCTGGAAATAATACTGATTGTATTTTTTTTTTTACTGAATTAGTGTCATTCGGCTCCTACCGCCATTCGCGGCCCATAGCGACCTAAGGTAACACCAGATATTACGATCACAAACAATAAAAACAAAATCAGCGGGACTTCGTACGGTATTTCCCTTATACACGACAAAACCCCCGACAAACTCGGTTCACATCACAGGTCTGTGTGTTTCCTGTTTTGCAGTTTTCAGGTACTTGAATTTACAGCCAAATTCCCAACCTTTAGTTGACATAAACACGTCGTAAAAGAAGATGGTCCTGGTTTCTACACGACATTAAAAGGAAATAGCAAGATTGGAATTACATGAAGTCCTAAATATTATTTAGGATACAACTCTCCTACAATCGAAGTTTCTGCTGTAAAAAAAAATAATAAATCATAGTCATACATGTCCTCTTTGTTGTACAATTATAATAAGAAAAATTGTGTGACGGTAAAACTTTGTTCTAGTTTTCTATGGGATCAATTTCTATCAGGGTTAGAAATTGATTCAATACTGGTAAATAAATGCTTGCATCTCCTCAAGATCATTCTAGCCTAAATACACACTCTAGCCAATGTATGGATTTGTATATGTTTCAACGCTCTCGATTCTTGAGGCATTTTTAATTCTCACAATGATGTCAATGCCCTTTAAAGATGTAGCCAGCGATAATTGAGCGCGTACGTCAATCACGAATGTACGCGCGCGCGTAGGCGTGGTCAAACTGTATCGACGAGTTGTCGCGAGTTGTCCATCACGTGTTGACGTACGCGCTCAATTATCGCTGGATGCAGCCTTCCAGAAACAAAACAAAACATCATACATGTATTTGGCTTTAGACCACTTGTGGAAATATGCAGAAGCGGATCTAGAGTGGGGGTTGGGGGGGGGGGGTAAATAGTGTGAAACCCCCCCCCCCCCAAAAAAATAAAAAAAAAATCCGGGGACCATTGTTTTTTAAATCTTATCCTTTTTTTTAAACTTGTAATTTGTTTTAAGATGCAAGAAACGCCATTTTCACACACTAGATTTTCAAAAATTTTCTCCTACTGTGGGAGGGGGCACCCCCTCCAACACCCTCCCCCCTCGCTCGCTCCGCTCGCTTGGACTTCTGGTCGCTACTGCTCCCTCTCATACCACCTCCAACCCCCCTTTATAAAAAGCTGGCATGCCTCCTGATATGCTGTGAATTGAGGAATCAGTAATTATCTACAATTTGAAAATGGCACAAAAGACTAAAGGATGTAACTGCCGTTTACCTATTTTGGTCTCATTCAACAAAGTCAGGTTCAGTAGCCCACTGTTTCAGTGTTTCACTTATTGCGCTCTATGAATATTTAAGCAACGGGTGCGCAAATCCAGGGGGGGGCGAAGGGGGACATGTTCCCCCCCCCCCGAATTTGAAGGTGGGGGACCAATATCAAATACGTCTCCCCACGAAATTTACGTATTCCCCCCCCCCCCCCCCCCCGCTGAGCAATTTTTCGGCGGCTGGCGTGACCGGGAAAATTTGTTGACCTGGGTTTTGGCTTTGTCGCCGCGGATGAATAAATGATGTCCCCCCTACATTTCAAAATGGATTTGCGCCACTATAAACAACATCAGACTAATGCATCTATTTGTCATTATTATAGCAAGAACGATCACTGCATGATTTTCTATCAAAAATGATTTTCTGGCTTCTATGTTTAAATTATATTTACCTCTATACACCTGTGCGTTCAGACAATATTCATTCTTAGACACACAAAAGAGATCAATTTTTTTTACCGAAATCTATACAATTTTAGCAGCTCTATGTGAGATGACACAATTGAGAAGTTGAAATTCCCACCAAAAAGTGGTGAAAAATGTTGAGAAAAATGACTTTACTTCCAAAAGGGGATAGATCCATTATAGTTTATTTCCAAAAGGGGGTAGATCCAAAACATGAAAATAAAAGAAAATGTAAAAAAAAAAAAATGAAAACTCACAATTTGTTTCTAATTGCGGTTTTGCATTCACAATATGGGGTTCATTGTTTGGTTAAGTTGGTTTTACCCAGAAACGATTCAATATGGGAGAATTTGAAAAACGGAATGAAATTGGATCTACACCCTTTTGGAAATAAACTAGAGTTTGTTTCCAAAAGGGGGTACATCCATTTTTCATCAAATTTGATTTTTTTTGGCAAAAATCCATAAAATTTTACTATGTTTTTAAGATGACACAAATGAGAAGATGAAATTTCAACAAAAAGCGATAAAATTGGCAAAGAAAACTAATTTTTACTGTCAAAAGGGGGTACATCAGTGATAGTTTATTTCCAAAAGGGGGTAGATCCAAAAGAATGAAAATTAAAACGTAACATTTTTTTTTAAAATGAAAGCTCACAGATTTTTTATAAGTGTGGTTTTATATTGGCATTGTCGAGGTACTTTGTTTGGTTAGGTTGGTTTAAGGCATAAATATTGCAATATCTGTAAAATAAAAAAAAAAACTCATTTTCTCAGAATGGTAAAAAGTGGATCTACCCCCTTTTGGAAATAAACTCTTCAATTTCAAAATGGATGCATAGGATATTTCAGTATATAAACGTGTTTTATAGTTTTATTATGCGACACAGGCATTTGTTGACTAAATAAGCAGCTAATGCTTAATCAACAAAATGAACAAACAAGAATTCCCACCATATATCCTTTATAGCTAAGGGCGAAATCAAGTATAATATCAAGTGAATTAAAGTCCGTCATTCGGTTTCAATCAACACTTATCCCCAAGTACTTAAAGTTAAAATAAAATTCAATTAAACGTTGATACCGGATACATCATAGGCTGGTGATATTTTAGTAGGATCAAAGTAAGCCGTTATGATTGTATAGTTTCAGGTCTTATTTATGGAAGATGAGTGTCGTTCACAATTTCACACAGACCCATAACTATAACTGCATAATATTTTTAAAGGCAATAACGGCCAATACGATATACGAGAAGTATAGCAGTTCAGGGGTCTGCAGTGTGTCTCAAAATAGTGTTACATATTTTTGGCATAATTATGTGTGACTTAACTTACAGTTGATGAATTTAGAAAATACATTATCAGTTACGATAAATATTGATACACGTTAACTGAACATTGTTGAATTTTTAGCAATAACGTTTGACAATATACGCAAGACATAGAAATTGTATATACACTTTATTTAGAGAATTACCTGACACAAAGTCGACTACTTTGGTACCTAATTTAAGTTGATGTAGGAAAAGCAATACACTGTACTACGATGACTGGACTAAGAATAAGGTACCATAACGGAGGATTATTTATTGTGGGTAATCCCAAAATGAAGTGATATGATGTCGAAATGAGGATAAGATTTAAATAGGTGATGTTATTCTCAATGTCATTTTGAATTTCAATTAAAAAATGATGCAGGTAACCATTTACGCCAAAAAACACTGACCATTTGGCGTTACAAACATATACAGCAAGACTGGCAATAATTCAGTGACCTTAAGTGGATGAATTCTGACATTTGTTGAAAAGTAGCATCTTAATCTTTCGAAAAGTTTCTGAGGAGGCCACTTTGAATGCGTTGTTTGTTAGATAATATATGACCGGATTGCAGACCATGCTACTCAATGCGAACGTGGCCATAATTACACTGAACCATAAAGGCAAGAAAACGAACCCTGCTATGTTGAGGAAGTGAAGTATTATCGGAAACCAGCCAACCACGTAGGATAGTGTGATTACACCAATCGTCTTTATTCCTTTAAAGTTGTGATTGCTCTCTTGTCGACCAGCGACCCGCCTGCCTTGCTTTCTCGCTAGATGAAGAATATGAAGCCCTGTCGACAGTATGATCGTAAAACCCAGAAATATAGGAACGACGAAAATCACGGCCATTGCATCGATGCTGTTCGTCTTTGATTTCATCCCGCATAAATTCAAAACGTTATTAGAAGTGTATATAGCGTAGACAACGATGATAAGAGTTAATAAAACGGCGAGTGAAATCAACATGACAGAAATTACTCTGTTCTTTTTCACCAGTTGATGATGGTGAAGCGGTTTGACGATCATGATGTAGCGATTGATGTTGATAGCAAGAATGATGGTTAGGGATTGGTAAGAAATGTAGAGAATTGACCCATGCAAAGCAATACAAATATACCCTTGGACAAGTCCAGAATAAAATACTAGACAGGTCATCACAGCAAACATATCGTTGACCGCTAAGCTCTTGTGTAGAAAGCATTCGTTCTCAGGAAATATGTTATCCTTTCTCAGAGTATATATGGTAAATGTGTTCGACAGAAATGACAGGACAACCGCGAAAGCACAAACAGACCGGAGAGGGGTGAAAATAAGTTGTAGTTCGTTTATGGAGTTTGCAGGATTTGTTGCCATTTTATTCCTCAGTAATTAGTCCGCGTTGTTTTGTAACTTTAGCCGCTTGCTCTCTTACTATAAACAATTTCCAAAGTGTACGCATGCATGTAGCCTAAAAGGAAGAGGACAACAGTAACGTTTGTCAGAAAATGTGTTTGTTTTTAGTTGTACGCGAAACATACTTTCCTTCGCTCCAGTCAGCTGTTCCAAACGTTAACTTCAAGTCAGGACTATGCAGAAGGTTTATGAACAAAACTGAGTGACATGTACCACTCAAAGCAGACGCGCTTTAACCGCTCGATGATTAAAAAACTTGTAATTAATAAAACGTGTAAGGGGGTCCTGGGGTGTAACCAGGACTTTTTCCGGGTGGGTCGTGATCATAACTTGTTGGGCATTTTCACAATGAAATTGCGGGAAGATGTGATTATGTTTTTTTTTTCATTTAACTCATTGTGAAAAGGCCCTCGGAAAGAATGTCTTTTGAAAAATTGTGGACCTTTTGAAATCGGGGGCGGGGTTGGGGGTCGTATGACACTCCCGATCCCCCCCTCCCTTTTGTCTACACCCATGAGGCATATTCAACTGGTAATATCACAACCTTGTAAACATGATTATTAATGCGAAAAGAATGTGTCATTTTTACTGTGGAAAGTCAAGCATTGTGCGTTGGATGCAAAAAAGCTCATTACAGTAAAATTGTTTTGACGTCGCTGGCGTCTAAAATGAAAGCTTCATTGATAGGCGATAAAGAAAAACATAACTTAAGAAAGTGACATGTCTTTCCAACAAAAAATCAATCACCTGAAATAAAAAAGCGAGGAGTTGGCGGACGACACGACACCACGTCATATATCTTTACTGGAGTGACAAGGTTGACACGAATATTTCAGAGTTAATTGAGATGTCAAGTTGACAAAATAATGGCGGATAATCAGAAGCCAGCATAATGCCTTGGAACACTATTATGATCGAAAGTTAAAAAAACCCAAAACAAAACAAAACAAAAACGAAAACCACTGGAAAGTGACCAGTTCCACACGTTGCGAAATCATCGGTGACAATATTAGTGGTTCCATGTCATTTGCAACGGCAACAATTTGCATACACTAACTGCAACCCTAATCCTATTCTGAACCACAAACCCACATTCACACTCACCCACCCACTCACACCCACACACGCACACACACACTCGGACACAGACAAAGATACACCCTGACATACATTGATCAGTGGGCTACACATTTTTTTTCTCATAGTGATATGTGTACCCCATAACTTAGATTTTCTTCATTCACTGTACATACTCCCATAAGTTTAATGGAATAAAGCCATCTGTAGTACAGTTGACTCTCACTGAAACAAACTGCATGGGACCAGGAAATTGACTTTGTTATATCATCATTTGGTTGCATCAGGGTTGCAAAAATAATAAAACAAAGAAAATTTTAACTTTTGGACCAAAAAATGTGAACATTATAACAAAATGTTGTGTTGTCAGTGTTACTCTATGAGAAACCACCATGCTTTGTTCCCTGTGCACACAGATAAGGGTATGTAAGAGTACTGTTTGTCACATATTTTGCAGCACATACCCGAGACAAGCAAAATACACACACACACACACACACACACAAACACAGATACAGACACATAGACACACACAAACACACACACACATTAAAAAAAAATAAAATCACTTTACACAATTTGCTATGATGTGGAACCCTATACTGTAAAACAATGACAGACCCCAAAAGTCATAAGCATTGGAGGAATGTTATTGCTTTTATTAATTCTCTTTTTCACATTAATAATGGACCACAATTACAAATAAATTTTAAACCCTCGACATTACATCAAAATATTCATAAATATATTTGTACTTATCACAACTTCACTGACAACTTGTCATCTCTTATGCTTCTTTGGGTATGAAGCACACATAGTTTCAGTTGCTATTTACTACCTATATTTGCCCTATTAATACTGAAACTTCAAACTCATGAAACTGACGTTCAAAATGTTTTGTTCGAAACTTCTAGTTACATACTCGAATACAGTATACCTAAAATCTTGTAATATAAAGACAGAAGTGTTAATTTAGTTCATCACTGATTAATTAGTTAGCACAATCACCATAATCTCATAATCTTTCTTTTACTTTGTTAGGTTTGTGGGAAGAATCACAAAACAAATTGTGCCATAAGCATTACATGCAAAATTATGTCCAGCTAAATTGTCACTGTACTCCATGGCTATTAAATTTGAATGACAGAATTCACTCAAATTTAGTCACAACTTCAAATTAGGTATACACTCTCACATACCACTAGCATGTAACATTCATACTGCTGCATGAAAACTTCTCATTTCAGCATATCTAAATGTAATATTGCTGCACTGGAGACAATTTTTTTTTTCTGAAACGAAACATAACATAAAAATGTTTTTTAACATACTAAATAACAACACTGAAGTTTACTTCAATGTGCAGAATCATACCTGCAAACATTTGACTAACCCAAGAACATTGTTTGGAAGATTATAAACTCTGAAATATTTCCTACAATATTTTGTAACATTTTTGGTGCTTTCAGCATTCTTAGGGGTGTTAATTGCACAATACCAGAATACAGAGAGATGTAAATATAGCTTTATATTTATATTTAATTTGAATTATACCTCAGAATGACACTAAAATATAATACACTGTATGTTTTTCCATTAACTAAAAAGAGGATTACGAGAAAATTTCCCCTTTTGGGTGAAATTCACACTACAACAGAAACATCTATGGACTGCTCAAGTCTAGCAAATCACATCTTATGTACTTTTTCAAAGTTGTTTTTACCAAATTAAGAATCTACTTGTTCCAAGTGCGGGACTGAAAAACAAAACACTTTAGATTCTGCAACTTGTCAGTTTCTGACCGGTTGTTGAATCATCATAATTCTAATTTAAACAGCCTTTTCCTGAAAATAATTGCTCTAACATCAAGAGCCACAGCCACTTAGCAAAAGCTCAATATTTTCATGAAGCACTATACTTAAGGGCTCTTCAAACATTGACAAACTGTACTTAAGTCATAAATAAGCCTTTTATCGCAAGATTCAACTAAAGCAAATTGTGTCCTAAAGTGACTGAACATTTATACATCTTTTGGTGTATCATACAATTACATTCAACACTTTCATATCATTAAAATAATACCCACTAAATTAGTCTAGAACCTACTTTATCCATAACTTAGATGGAAACACAGCTTGGCACAAAATAACAATAGAGTCCAATATCTGTTGACACATACCGAGACAAGACTTCCCATCTTTATGTTATATGATCCAATAGAGTATTATTGGCATACAACAAACATCTCTTAACATAAATAACATTATTCATGTTTCAATGGCTGAATTTGTAATTTATTTGACATTAAAACTTTTAATAAAATTTTAAACTGGAGACTTATGTAATCAGTAATAAAGACTTGAACATGGACATTCACTGAAGTGAGCTCTTAATTTCACAACTCCTCCACAGATTTATTTTTATGTATAACTCGTTATCCACCTCATGAACATTACCATACAAAACCTCCAGCTTTTTCCACATTAGTAATTCCCTTTGGATGGGTAATGATGGCATTGTTGTCAATGTTGCTATGACAGTTCCTGTAGTTACTAAGTTAGACTCACGAAATAGAAAGCACCCATAAATTAAATGACTGGTTTCGAACATTTCCTGTCCAGTAAATTATTTCCCCATATCAACAAAATAATACTTGAGCTGCCTAGAAATGTCCATTACAGTGGTCGTGCGTTTACGTATTCACAAAGACTTTGGCCTTTGTGGGTTCTGAGCGTGCTCAGTTTGCTTCTGGCAAGACGTAGGAGATGTCGTCCCACGGATGGCGGTAGAGTCCCTGCCTCAAACGCTTCTGATCCAGGTAGTGGCCTTTAAAGGGATGGACAAAATTGATTGTGAAAATAAAATAATTTAAAAACATGGGCCACAAAGATCTTGAGGCTCTCCTGAGCTTGATGCAGCCTCTCCGTGGTGCCCTTAGGGAGTACATCATCAGTCATAAGCCAACATAGTTATAGCCCTTAAAGCCCTACCTCTAGGCAACATTGGGGCCACATGAACCATTTCAATAACTTTGCATCCCCTTGCCCTAAAGATGATTTCGACCAAGATTGGTTAAAATATATGATACCTGTACCTTTCTTCTGATGACAAAATGCAAGCAGAATGTATGAGGTTGCAAAACCGACTTCACAATTAGTAAATGGTATTCAAAATTAAAGACATAATTTCATAATGTTTCCAGTTAAATACAAACAAACAAACTCTTGAGTCACATAATCTTCCATGCTATAGGTATCTCTGATAAGTCTTAAAATGAAGCACTGGAAAGAACTGCACTTCAATATGATAATTCAAACAAGTGAACATCTATGAGGAACCAGTATCATCATGTCCATTTTCCTCCATGGATTGCTGTGTGATAATTATGTGCTGACAGGATGCTTAATTCACTGTGGTATTTATCCATACATGTCTTGTTAGCACAGCTGTCTAACGCTGTGTATTCAATTGACTTTATTTGTCCATTCAAGCACTATCGTGTAGCTCAGATATCAAAGTTTGAATTTTTTTTTTCTAAATTGAACCTCCACTATGTTAAGCAATGCCTTTAACTTTTTGCCAGTAAGTTACAGTTCACTCAATTGTCAGCAACATATGTGGCTTACACATTAGTCACATAAAGCCTACAGCAATACAACATCAAGTCCCGTAAGACTTTGGTAGGTTTGAGGACAGTTGGGAGTGGATTTTGGGTAGTTAAAACTGATACTAAAGATAATATGTAGGATGGTGTAGCTAATTTGCAAGTGCATCATTCTAGTAATAACATTTGAAAAAGATTATTCTTTTTTTCACTTTCAATAGATGAATAAATGGGAGAATTATGACAATACTCAGTCAAGTTGCTATTCTCTCCCTTCATGAATGTCCCTTTATTTTTTTTCTGTGGTAGCAGCACATCAATGCATGTAGGTTGGTTGAGTGATGCATGTGAACCAGCAACATGCAAATTATTATTTGTTTTGCTTTGTTTTATGTCACATGATCTCCTGTACAACTATGTTATCATACTACAGTGCGTCCCAGAAAAAAACAGAACCCTAAAACAAAGGCGTATTGTGCGGAAGCAATGGGGTGTATGATTGTACAAATGAATTCACAATAAACTTTGACTTGATACATTAAGCAAACATATTCCCTCAATCATCTCTGAGTACCATGACTTTAAAACTTCAAAGTGAAAAACCATTTGTTACGCTTTTTGGCTTTGACACTGTGCACACCAGCTGTCCATCTCTTTCTTTTCATGGTTTTTTATTTTAAATTTTAAAAGTCGTGGTACTTAAAGATACATGCATGAATAGGTTTGATTGATGTATCATTTGAAAGAGTATAAGTCAAAGTTTATTGTCAACTTATTTCTGCAATTATACGCCTCATTGCTTCCGCACAATAAGCCTTTGTTTCAGGGTTCTGTTTTTTCTGGGATGCACTGTACAGACAGAATTCTAAGTTACAAAGTGAATACTCACCAATGAAGCCCATGCTTCGCCCCAAGACAAACAGGCCATTGAGAACTCCAATGTCAACATACTCATTGGCTTCCTCTCTGAATGGGAGAAAGTAACAAATAGCAGAATACATGATAATAACAGTTGTTTTAAAGGTATTGGCTAACATTTACCACAGTTAAAAAAATCTGAGCTACATGATTCCCCATGCTACCAGTGTCTTTGATAAGGTCTAAAAATGACGTCCTGAAAAAAATTGTAATTCAAAATGATTATTTAGTGCTTTAAAAAAGTGAAAATCATAAGTTAATCGGATTCACCTGCCCATTTTCTCCCATAGACTTACTGTGTGTACACCTAGGCTATTTAAACTCGCCCTGAGTTTTAATTGCTTATTCATGCATAACTTGCCATTGGCAGTGTAACTTTCCAAACTTTTTTATTCCAGGGTGTTTATTTGTCCATATGAACACTACTATGTAATTCAGATATCAAAATTTGACAATTTTTTAAATTGAAGCTCCACAATGTTAGCCTATCACTTTAATCCAACGAGGTAAAAAAAATAAGTAGAAGAACACACAAAATGAATAAAATGGAGTCCAGAATAGAAATCCAGTAACCGGTTTCATTCTAATGCTTATGAAACTGGATATGATTCAAATACAACAGAATACATTAACGACAAAATTTAACAATGACCAGAAATTTAAAAATCTGAGCTACATAATCCTCCATGCTCGAGGTGTCTTTGATAAGGTCTGAAACTGTCATTGGCCTTGTGATATTGCTATATTTTGTTATTTCTCAAAAAAATGAAGTTTTTTCACTCTATATGAATCAAGGGCAGGACATTAATAGATCCAGGTCTATCTACGATAAAAAAAAAGATGAAAAATTCATTTCAATCGCAAATCAAAAATCTACTCTGCCTTTAAAATGACTTGCACAAAATGTGACTTCCTATATATGTAACATAAACATTCTTTTCTGGAAGTCTGGAAGCAGGAAGGAACTTATTGGAACTAATCCAAACCACCTAATGATTGAGACAATGTTATTAGACCGCTAGGGAATTTCATGGTTTGTGTTGGTATCAGTCCCGGTAGAACATGAGAACCTCCTAAATTGATATGCAATACCATTCTTAGTTTCATTCACAATACAGCTGACATTATTTATTAACCCATTGAAGACTAGACGCAAGATATCTCATCACACGGTCAATGGAAATTGCATGTGAAAGCAAAATCAAATTGCCTTCAACAGGTTAATATCAAGTGACATCAATATGATTTGGACTAAGAATATTAAGTTGACTGAGCAAACATGAAAAAATTTACCAAAATGTCATAAAGTCAATATTACCTGTTGATGAAATTGGATAAATCTGAAAGGTATTTTTTTTCTTCTAAATTACATGTTTTATATCAAAATAATTTATCTCCAATTTTACAAACTGGGACTGTGTACTTTTCACTTGTCAAACGGGTTGGGAACCATAAATAAGTTCTTGTAGTTCTTCCTCAAAGAGAAATGGCCATCAATTTTGCAACTCACGCACAGCACAAGCAAAACAAACTACCAACTGACAACTATAACTGATTTGCGTGTATCAAATAATCAATATCATATACCTCATATAAAGATTCTTATCATTGATTGGTCAAAATTGTATAACGTGACACGGCGATAATCTATCTATCATTGCCTTGAGGGTTTAGGGGTGCCTATCACTTGACCTAAGGTCAAATGATAGGCACCCCAAACCCTGTGATAGATCGCCATAAACCCTCGATCTTGCCCGCGCACACACGTACGTACGCGCGTACTTGTATGCACCAAAGATGATACAGCACCGCGTAGCAGCGCGGCGCTTTAGGATCTTTGGCATGCACGGTGTTTAGCGCAAGCGCGACACGGTAGCTGTAAGATACTGAATAGGCCTGCTGATGAAGAGGATCTAGAGCATTTATTGAAGAAAGCCCATAGTAAAAATACAAAGAGATAAACCAAGTACCCCGTCTTGTCTTTGAGGATTGAGGATTAGGCCTACTTCAACATGCAACATTGGCGACATCGCTAGGTTAGTACGACTATGTTATTCGCACGGTACGTACATAATACACGCGACGACTTCGGTTATCGCACAAGCTGTACGCGCAGTGCATGTTGATTTCAACATGATTGTGAGTGAATTAATACTTATAATATAATGGAATTCTCTTCATACCACACGTAACTGTCAGACTGTGACCTACAATTAGAGTGATTCATGAATCATTTTAGAGGATGAGGTATATAAAACAAATATTGGCTGCTCTGTAATTGGATGGTGGTTTCAATTATCGCTCCCTCGGTGCTGTTCATACCGGCCCTTCTATCAACCCCTCGGCTTCGCCTCGGGGATGATAGAAGGGCCGGTATGAACAGCATCTCGGGAGTGATAATTTCCACCACCATCCTCATGAGCAGTCAATATTTGTATACTATATCCGTCATTGTAAGATTGTTAAATTCTGGTTGGTCAATTAAACATCACATGATTGATGATAATTCCCACTATCCTTGGGATAAACTTGACAGCCGTAGGTAGTACTTCAAAGCCGTAGGTAGCAAAAAATAATTACGGCTTTGAAGAACTTCAAACCCGTAGTTAGCACTTCGGGAACAAATGCACCGTTCACAATTCTTTTTCATGCACGTGAAAGACATTTTACGTGATATGTCTGTGTGGAGGTATAGCAAGATTTAAGATTAAAATTAGGTTAAGTTTGTTGAGTTTGAGTTAAGATTTCAGTTAAAATAAGAATAAGGATTAAATTAGTGGTTTATAGGTTTATGAAATTGGTACTCCGACTAACTAGAGTGTGTGTTAACAGAATTGAGTCCCCCATCCTTACTGGAAATAAAAATGTCGAGCAGCTGCATCCATTGTAAACGCGGGTGTAAACGTAACAAGACAACCGGTAATGAAAGTGAATTTCCTTTTTCTTTTTTCCAACTTACTTTGTGCAGTTTATCTGTTTGATGACCTATATAAAACAAATATGTTCTGGACTGAGAGTCTCGTTTTGAAACTATGACGCAGTTACGTAGACTAGCTGTTAACTGTTTCCCCTCGGGGCTGCGCCCCTCGGAAAATGGTACAGTGCATGTAACCTCGGGCTCGTCATAGTTTCAACTAGAGACTCTGGCATCAGTACATATTTGTATATTAACTCCTACCATGCCAAAGTCGCTAATATCCACCACACAATGCACACAATGTCCATAGAGCGGTAATTTCTCTGGCATGTTAAAGATTTCAGTTTTTGCATATTACATCTATGGTACAGTTTCATTGCAAATACAGCGATACCACTTTCAATGGCTATCAATAGCAAAAGTACATTAGTGGTGCAATGGGAGAAATAATACACACTTAACTCTTAATATGCCTGAAAATTACAGCTTCAAGGACATTGTATGCATTGTGTGTTGCACATTTGTGACTTTGGCATGTTAAGAGTTATTCAATCCGAAGGCTCAGATTCCTACAACCGCTGTATAAATGTTAATATCAACTTACGGTGTAAAAGCTCCACAGTTTCTGAAGAGATCCACCATGGCAACACCAATCATACCGTCCACATTGAGAATCAAATTTGGTTTCTAGAGAAAGGAAGAAAATACACAACATGCATGTTAAGCGCTTTAAGAGACATGAAATTTTGCCCATGTATTATGCGCTATACAAAAAACGTTTCATTATTATTATTATGCATGGTTTAAAGTGATAAGCTAACATTGTGGAGCTTCAATTTAAAAAATTGTCAAACTTTGATATCTGAGCTACATAGTAGCGTTCAAATGGACAAATAAACACCCTTGAATACAAAAGTTTCGAAAGTTACACTGCCAATGGCAAGTTATACATGAATAAACAATAAAACTCGGGGCGAGTTTTATTAACCTAGGTGTACACACAGTGAGTCTATGGGAGGAAATGGGCAAGTGAATCTGGTCAACTTACGATTTTCACTTTTTTAAAGCACTAAATAATCATTTTGAAATACAATTTTTTCAGGGCTTCATTTTCAGACCTCATCAAAGACACTGGTAGCATGGGGAATCATGCGGCTCAGATTTTTTAAATTGTGGTAAATGTTAGCCAATACCTTTAACATACATGATTAAACAAGTCTTTCAATTTGTATGTCACAAAGTAGTGATTCCATAAAATGTGGACACATTACAACTTAGAAAATCAATAACAAATCACACAAATGAAAGTTCTGTAACATTAGAATTAATTAATGAATTGCTACAGGTAAAAATAATAATTTCTCAGCAAAATATATAAATATATTGATACAATTCAATAATTTCATACACATGATTAGAAGATACAAACAGTATTGAGATGCTACCAAGAATCTTTCATGTATTTTTATAATTATCATTTGGTAATTTCATGGCCATGCAGATTTAGGCATATTTTTTTTCATTTTCATTCACTCAGTCATTCCACCAATCTGAAAGCATACCTTCTATTACAATGTGCAATTCATATCTACCAAATTTAGTCATAGACAGTGGTTTTGTTGCTGTTACATACAGTATACACAACAATTGTTTGACTTACTCTATAATCCTATTTTTTACACTGTAAGACAAATAACAAATTTGGTAAATTTGATATGTAGTGGATAAATGATATAAATGCTCAACAATAAAATAGCAATTAGTAATTTTAGAAGTACATGTAACTGGAGTATTAGAAGTTTTGCAATCATTCCCCAAGTTTGATTTATTTGGCTTGTATTTCATGTGAAAAGTTCTTTCTACTTAACTAATAAAGTGAGCCTCATTCACCCCCCTAAATGAGCTTTTATATTTATAATATCATTTTGAAAGTTGTGATCTTTTTGACATTGCCGGACATCAAAGAGTAATGGGACCACATATAGACTTCTGTGTAAGTAAACTATCAGCATGATGATCTGCACAGAGATTTTGTTAAAACTGAAGTGTTCTGTTATTTTCAACTACTCTCTTTTGTACTAGAATGACATTTTCAAAATACCTGTCAATAGTTGTTTAAAAACAGTTGATATTAAAATTTTGTTGTGCTGCAAGTACTCAATCGTATCTTTAAAAGGGCGAAAACCTAAAGACCGAAGTTACTACAGACCGAGGGTCCAATAGACCGTTTATCGAAAAGGGTCCAATAGACTAAAGCCTCCATTCTTCCGCGATATGGAAAACGGAGAAAAATCACGGAAATGGCAAGTGTAACGCGGAAAATAGAATATCATGAAATGCTGAAGTAATAACCTTAAAATTGATAGAAAATTACAAAATAAACAATATTAAATTGTCAAAAAATCATTCTTTCACTATTACCATATACCAAGCATTAGAGTAGCTCTAATGACCCTAGCAAACCTCTCTGCAGGTCCCTCAGCCGGCAGTCTTTCTCACTACCATGACTACGGCCGTTCCATTTCACTGAGGCTGAATTGTAATCATGCAATTATTAGGTACTATATGGTGTTCATATACATGAATTTGAGTAACGCGGAAAATTGCGAAAATGGAAAATTTGAAAAACAGATTTTTGATTTTGTAAAACGTAAAAATGGAGGCCTTACAATAGACCAATTATCAAAAAGGATCTGATAGACCGATTGTCTATGGACCCTTTTTGTTTATCAGTCTATCAGACCTTTTTTAATAAAAAACTCAAACTGTAACCCTTTACAATCTTTGTATGAATGGATGCAAGAAATGCAGTCCTTACCTTTGCAGTCGTGATCTTCTCCACCTCATAGGCATAGTTGAGGAGGGGCATGGCAGGGAAGTTCTTCTTGCAAAACTGCTTCAGAATCTCCACCCTCTGGTCAGGATTATTTAACTATCAAAAAAATAAAAAGCAATAAATTGTAGACATTATACTTGAAATGCATGGTTGAATCATCATTAACAGTTGAAAGTGTAATACGAATGTTTACATTTTGATTTTGTGGAAAATATCCCATATCAGGCTATCATTTCCAGTTACATGGTTAATTTAGTGAGGGCTCTTCCTGTACTAACAAATTAAATAACTATCATTTTTTTAATCATGTAGTACTAATAGACATGGTTACTATTCATTGTGCCAAATGAGCAAGCAAAGAATTTTGCAACAGGATGACAGGAATTTTACCAAAATCTGACATTATATCAATTTGGAAACATGAAATGGGTCATGCCTGTTTCAGTTCAGGACAGAGGAAATTATTCCAACATTTAATATGCGACAGCCTTAAATATTACACCGTCATATTCGCTCCATTTTGAACCAGAAATGTAACTCACAATTAAAAGGCAGTGACACAATTGGGAGCTGTCAAACATGCTTCAAGAACCAACTGAGTTGAAACATATACCGATGTATACACTGGCTAGAGTGTATAATTATACACACTGGGAGAATTTGTCTTGATTTGTTTACTTGAGGAGAAACAACAATTTCACCAGATCTATGTGAATTTTAGTATGACCGTCATAGAAATTGAATCCACAAAAAGCTCTAGAACAAAGTTGACTGTCTAAGTAACATAGAGCAATTGAATAGGAATGTTTGACCATGAAATTTTCACAGCAAAAAGTAAACTCTCAACAGTATACTTAATGCTTGAAATAATGTGTCCCAAATTTAGTGCAGCATCCAATACTGTCACTTCCCTTTAACACTTAAAACAAAAAATTATTTCCTGCTATTGACACAAATTGAAAGCAAAATCGAACAATGCATATGACATTCTGGACTTTAATAATGTGCTACCACTTCTAAGTACTCTAGAAAGAGAAAGTAAAATTACAGAGAAAACAGAGATAAAGGTTAATACACATTATATCCTCAGACATATACAGGATTTGGAATATATTGCATGATCTAAATCAGGTATGCCAGTTTGACACAATTTTATTCGAACATAACTCACATAACCTCCCTGAGATATCGTTTTCATTCGCCAAATAGGCTAACTTTAAGCACTGCTATCTGCCCTTGTCATCAGACAATTTTGTTCAAACTGTGGCCTTGTAACACTGCCCCATCCCTACCTCTTATTCGTTCTAAGAGCAGTTCACAATCAATACTTCATTCCATATATACGTACAGTCAAGCAAATTCAAATCTTAGGCCTGCGAAAGGGAGATCCCATGTCTACACCCAAGTAGTTTTTGGTTTTATTTCTGCTGCTCCTAGAATTAGGGAAATGTTTATATAAAAAGTTTTGATTTACCGACTTGACCCTGTGTCCGATGCCCATGATGAGTTTGTGTTCACTGCGCATCTTGTTGACAAAACTCCATAGGGATGAGTCCGGCATCGTAGGCCTGACTGAACTGCTTGGCTGCAGCATCGAGGGCTCCTCCAAAACGATCACCCTGAAATGATATAGCATCAAACAAGTCAATTCTTAACATGCCACACTTGCAAATATGTACTACACAATACATGTACATACAATGTGAATAGATAGAAATGATATTTCCGTAGCATGTTAGGTGTTAATGTGATAGTTCCTTCTATTGTTACCATTGTACACCTACATGTACATAGACTTTTTTTTTGTATTGAAATCATATTTATTGGTAACTCACAATGCAGATTACAACCATTTTGCATATAAGCATTACAACATTTTCACTGAAGATTCATGTGTATAATAAAGTATTTTACAAATTATATCATTGCATCCATATAACAATCTTTCTCCACTTAGATTCATGATAAGGTAATTTGTCTCGTCTCATGGCAATATATTTTTCTATTCTATGTGATTCGGTTAAAAGAAATTTGAAATGAGCAAAACTAGGTTGGGTAGTACGACATCTAGTAATATAAATACTTCTTTTCGCAATTAATATTATGTGATTAATTAATTGAAAGTCAGGTAACTTATTTAACATTCCCAAAATAACAGTTTTCTCATTGAGGATACTAAAATCCAGCATAGGTAGTTGTGCTTTCAATTCATTACCAAAAAGATTGAGTTTTTTCACAATTCCAGAATAAATGTTCTAAGGTTTTATTTTCGAGAGAACAGAAAGTACAAGTAGGACTAGTAATTTGTTTACTTTTATATAATCTGTAATTTAATGGTAAAATATTACTCAATACTTTAAACTGGAAGTCTCTGTTTTTGGTATCTATCGATGTAGAATTCATTAATACACGTGCAGTTGAAAGATCTTTATCGTTTATTTCATATTTATATTGTAGTCTAAATGCACTGAGTGATCTTTCGCTTTTATCCTGTACCAATAAACTGTAGAAAAACTTGCTTTTAAGTTTTTGTATATTTTGAATTTCTGGAGAGAAAATTATACAGCTTATGACCGTTCTCCTAACGTTTTCATCAATTAATCTGATATCATTTCGAGTAGAAAGGGGTATGGCTGAAACAATTCCGTTAAGTCTTAAATAATCATTCATATTAATATTCCATCTGTCTTTTAAAACATTAAAATTTTTGATACCCCCTCCAATATTCATGATATCTGAGAAGAATACAATTCCTTTGTCAAACAGCGTCAAACATGTACATAGACTAGTATTTCTAAGTACAACTTCAAGTAAGTAAGTTAAGCTAGAAAATTTCAACAAGCCATAAAACAAAACACAATTGCACAATACATGACTACTTAAAACTATTGCTAAGTGCTATTATTTGGGCACCTAAAAATAAGTTTCTGCTTGACCAACTGTGATAGCTCTGACTCGAAACTTTGAAATGGTGAGGTAGTATTTTTGCACCTTAACTAATGACCCTGATTTAGTCTTTGAAATTAAAAGCTGACAATTTCTTAACTTTCCTCTTTTTTGGGGGGGGGGGGAGCAGGGCATGGTGAGGGTCAGGGATAGAGGAAGGGCAGAGTAAATGCAGAGAAAAATTGGAAATATTTTCTCCACTGCATTTAAAGTATGAAGCAAAACGTTTTGTTATGACACAGCGATCTTACAATTTGCCAAATACAATACATAAATACATAAATAAATAAATAAATAAATAAATAAATAAATATTAATTAATTAATTAATAAATAAGGAATCAAATCCTGGACTGAATACTTACAATGGTGAGGAGCCCTGATGTGAGGGATGAGATAAGGTCCTTGCCTGCCCTGGCAGTAACGATGGTGTTATGAGCCCCTGATACAGCAGGCCCATGGTCAGCTGTTACTATCAGACACATCTCAATGAACTTGGTGGCATACTGCGGTAATCTGAGATTAAACGAATATTCATTCATTCATTTAGTAAAGTACTCTGAACACGTTACTGAAGTAGTACTTGAGTATGAGAACCCAGGTTTGCCAACTCTCACGCATTTTGGCCCTTTCTCGTGCAAACAATTTTGCTTGATTTTCCATACGTTTCTATTGATCTCATGTATTTGGACCTTCGCTTAAATGCCTGCGGGAGTCTCACGCAAACAGATTCACAGACATTGGCAACTCTGCAGTACTGAGTACAAAAACACTAAAACATACGCCAATATATACACCAGCTGGAGTTTATCTCCTGGTTGGAAGGATTTGCCTTGTACTAGATTTGTGAGTACTGAATTGAAGTATGCCCACATTACAGCCCATACAAAGCTACGCAGATGTAGTAAACATTTGACCATGAAATTTTCACAGCAGAAGCCTTGAATATTGCACTTCATTATAAATCAATTTTATCCTGAAGTAAGGACCACTTCCAATCCCACTATTTCCACATAAATTTGTCTTCATGCTTACATACTTTATATTTAGGAAGAAAACCCGTTCCTTCAGAAAATATCCAAAACTAAAAGTCCACCATATTGACCCAAAACTCCTATTTTTAAACGCACAGTCCCTCAGTGCAACTTTTCCTTGGTTTTGTGATGCACGCCTCGTATGGTCACACATGAAATTCATTTGGTGTTGGTAAATATTGTATTTGTGCTTGATGGTGACAGCCACATTTACCAAAAACAAATCTACCCCCACCCCCCCCCCCAAAAAAAAAACAAACAAGAAAAATAATTTTCACGCAAACTTCTAGGGTATGTAAATCAAAGTAAACAACAATATTTCTCAAATTAGAAAAAAAATTACTGTTAAGGCCGTTCTGCCAGGAACATATTGTCATGGGCGTTAACGTTTAATTGCCTCCAACTTTAAAACCATTGGTTCTTTTCATTAATAAAAAATCAAACTAGCATGATATTGTTAGATCCTTCTGTTAATCTGTTTAAGTGCACAATCAAATACGGCAATATTTCTCAAATTAGACAAAATTACTGTTGAGGCCCTTCTGCCAGGAACATATGCTAGGGCCCTTCTGCTGGACAACTGATGATTACATCATTATCCTTACCTCCTCTGGAACCATAGCAGTGACAGTACACCACCGATGCCGATATTCTGCTCAAAGATTTCTGAGATGGGCATGCCGGCATAGATGAGTTCCTGACCCCTCTCATCCACAATACTGGTCATGAATGATGCAGGTTTACGGATCAAGCCAAGTTCCTAGTCAAAAATAATAAGAAGAAGTAATTCATAAAACAAACTTGTTTTAAGAAAATGGACATTCACGTACAACTGAATCTAGAGTTAAAATGGTGTACTGGGCATTTGTTGTGGATCTAAAATTTGTGTGCACAAAATGGCTTTGATGCCACTGACAAATAAAAAATTTTCTCTTGAAGTTGTAATAGATTGATCATTGATCATAAACAAGCTGTAATTATTCTGTTTTCTTACAAAATTAGATAAATAAAAAAACAAATAAATAATAAATAAATAAATAAATACAATAAACTACAAATACAATACAATTTACAAAATACATTACAATAGATAATATGTAAATAAGTTAATAATACCAACTCAAATTGCATGCATTTATGGGAATTGAAATTACAATGATTATACACATACTAAAAGAAAATGAGCATTTAACAAATATTACATGTTTCTATAATTTCTCAGAAACACAACTAGGGAGATGCATTTCATGTTTATGTTTTGTTCATAAACAAAATGTGAAGTACAGTCAATGTTTCACCACACAAAAGACACATAAGTTTGTTGTTTGCTTTTAATGCACATGTCAATCGATGCCCCAGCCCCTGGGTACCCGGGGATGGCCGGGACTTATTGCACACTTAACTGGGATTTTGACCACTTATTTTGCCCGGGTGTGCCGGGTTTGTACCAAGATTGTACCGGGATTTGTTTGATGATTGCAACATAAATCAAAATAGCCGGGACATTGGTGCGGGGTCTTTTACACATGTTGGCCGGGCTTTGAATCAAACTAGCTGGGGCTTCAGGTGCGGGGTTTTTACACCATCTGCACGGTACTTTCACTATTGCACACACTGCAGAGGGATATCAAAAGTTTTAGAATTGAAATTTGTATCATAGCATTGCAGGATAAAAACCAAGAATTAGGGAGTACACTACAACCTAATTTTACCAATATGATTGCTTCTGATACAAAAAGACCAAAAGAATGTCTCAAAATATTTCGTGAAAATTTAATAGTGAATCATGGCAAACAGCCATCTAGCCTTCCGAATTTTGCAACATTGACGTGACAGTACATGCCGTGAACGGTGAGTGATCATGCAACGAGACATGCAACAAGTTTAAACAGTGGGTTTTAGGATCGTAGGGTTTGTATTGCAAATCCCGGCAGGTCAGGGGCCGGGATTTGTTCATGGATTGACCCATAATTTATGCCCGACTTGGCCGTGACTTGACCAGGATTTGGGCTGGGAAATGCAATTTTCAGATGACATCTAGCGTGCAAGTCCTGGCCATCCCAAGGGTACCAAGGGGCTGGGACATCAATTGACATGTGCAGGGGATAATACACGTGAAAACTTATTCCTAACAAAGTATGTTTGAGAAAAAACAAATGTGTGCTTGTTTCACTGTATCATTAATATGTTGTTGATTAAGGTTACAGCATAACTGCCCCAGAAAACCGATTAGTTTTGCATTTATGCACTTTTATGATAACAACAACTTTAACAGTGGCATGGTTGATATGCATTTGTACTACAGAGTATGGCTTCCAAGACTACAGTTAAAAAGTTGTTTGTAAAGAATTCTGTCATTCAGAGTAGATTTCCTAGCTTACTCACATGAATTGACTACGTTATTAACATTCTTGGCCTAAAAATAGATGACCACATCCTGTGGAATGTTCTAATTGAGTGTTAATAACTGAAGGGAAGAATTTGCACCTGTTATTGAATGTGTTCTGAACAGGTGTTCCTGGAAAGGGAATGGGGGTGGGGGCAGAAATACTAGTTAATTTATAACATGATCAATTAATGAAATTGTACAGATGCCCCCTCTAAAGATTTTGGTCGTAAACCACCCAGTTGACATAAAATTTCACAAGAACATAAACACACATGGAAAGAATATGGCTACTTATTGTTAGTAGAAATGTGTGTTGTTTTTTTATTTGGGAATATTAGATGCACCTTTTTGATCACTTTAAATGTTTAGATTTCCAACAAAGATGTTTGAAGGCCAGGATTTTTATAGATCTATCTATTTAAAAAAAAAAGTAAATCATTTATACTGTTCATTTCTTTAGTAGACATGTAATACTGTTTTCATTTTTTATTCATATCACTAACAGTTTTAGGACTCCAGGTCTGTTGCTAAAACCTTTTACCGGAGAAATATGAAAACTAGCGTTATTATACCATTGTTTTTTTTCCACAGGGGAAAAAAAATCTGATAAAATCATCAAAGTTTTCTTTGGTAAAAGATTTATACAACACGCCCCACGTGATTTTCCTGCAACAGCTCTAGGAACCTGGGACACTGACTGCTGCCACTAACTCACCCTTGCCCAGTTATAATCCATGGGGACCGTTGGGGGAGGCTGCTCCTCCTTGGGTTGAATCACACCTTCTGTCAACAGACGCTGGTACACCTCACTGTGTGGAAGAAATTACACAATTTAATGTGAACAAGATCATTATTATTACAAGTATTACTACTTTGCCTACAAAAGAAAGATGCCATCTTTAAAGGGCAGTAACATGATTGGGAGAAAAAAAAGTCTTTCAAACCAACCTGATTGAAAGGTATACCCATCTATATACTAGTTGGCTAGTAAGGTTGGAAGGCTGGAAGGATTTGTCTTGAATTGTTGAATTAAGGAGAATCAAACATGAGCATACCGGCACTTAATTTCTCTTGTGCCCCAAGATAAATTAATCCCATAGAAAGCTACACAACTAATTTGTCTGTCACAAGGCAGACTGATGGACATTATTTTAAAATAGAATAGTAGAATCCTTACACAATTTACTTGATTCTAGAATAGTTTTACAAGTTGAGGACTACCCACAATAATGTCATTTCCTTTGAATATTTATATTATATTGGCTGGCCTTGAAGGGGATACCAGAAAATATCGCCCAAGCTAGAATCATATTACCTGAGTTGAAGACGAGTGCAATAGGGTTCTCGCGAGGGTGATACTTTTGGTATCCCCTGAAAAGGGCCAGCCAATATAATTATTATTATATATATTAGGCATTCTTCAAACTTTGTTTAAATTCATACAACCAATTTGCACCACTGACTTCCCTTACTGCCTCACCTGTGGTCTTGTTTACGTTCGGAAAAGTCAATTGGCACGGTCACATTTTTTTTCGTTACATTGCGCATGTATTCGCGCTGTAGATCGCGCGCAGTGCTGCAGCTGCGGCATCCGGGGTCCAACGTGTATGTGCGTAAGTGTCGATTTACGCAGCGACATAATTATTTTGCGCATACGCGCAAAGGATGCGGAAGCGGGCTGTATCAGAATTTTTGGCCCGGTTTTAAAGCACAGGTCAATATGGCAAAATATCGGAAGAATGGTAATATCGTGTAATACAGCCCGGGATGCACATACACACGACACAGTGTGCAAAATATGGCTTTTTATTTCACCACTAAAATGCCTAATTTATGTAATAATCCATTATACAGCATCACTCACCCAATTTTCTCTCCCAGATCATCAAAGCTGCTGGGTACGTAGGCACCAGCCACTCTTAGAGCCTGGTTCTTAGCCCTGGATGTCTCCCTCTCAGCATTGGCACAGGCCCCAGCATGACCAAACTGGACCTGAGGTCAAGACACAACATACAAATATTATTACTAATATGTGATGGCATAGTGGTTACCCAAGCAGGCATCAAGTTATAGGGTTCAGGGATCCATACCAGTGTGTTTTTGTTTTTTGTTTTTTTGTTGTTCTCTCTCTCTACTAACTATAATTAATGATGACACACCACCCAAATTCAAACATTACTATATACTGTAAAAGTAGATATTTTTTGTGAGTAATTTTTCGCACTTGGCCACTTAAAATGTATTTCGCATGTTTTTAATTCTTCAGAATCAAAGCATTAACTACTGGAATGTACAGCAAACAAAACTATTTGCATGCTTTTATTTTTGTACTAGTTTCTATTTTCACACTGCAAAAATTTCCACTTTTACAGTATAATGGCACAGTGGTTACTCGGGCAGGCATTGAGTTATAGGGTTCAGGGTTCTATACCAGCAACTGTATTTGTTTTCGATCTCACTCTGTACTTACTGGTATAGTTATTATTACTCAAGCTTTGAAAAACTGATACTTGCAGGCTTCTAGCAACATCGATGAGATGTATGTATAATAAACAGGTCACTTACTCTATCATACCTTTAATAAATTGTCTTCATAACCCATTGACTGTGAGATTCTGTAATTCCTATACAGTTAATACATGACACATCCACATCCCGTAGCCAAAGGGTTAAAATTTGTTGTCTTGGTGGAGTGTACCTTTGCAAAATATGCATAATTTTCTACATGCAAGAAGGGGCAACTAAAATTGTTATCCATACAACAAAATTTTATTACAAGCATCAACAATAGTTAAGTGACCTGCCTTCTTAAAATTTAATGGATTCATAAATTGAGTTTTACTTGCAATGTTTATAGGCAAGTAAATAGTTAATGATGTTTCAATTTATGATTTTTTTTTTTACCTCAGATGAGAACATTGTTGAACAGGTCCCAATACACCATGCCACAAGGGGCTTTGTGATACGTCCTGATTCAATGGCAGCACACACCTCATACTCCTCTGTGCCACCAACCTGGGGGTGAAAAGAAATAATACAAACCATAAATATTACAAAATTCAAAGTAACACTGACCTAACATATTAACAATTCAGGCCCATATGAGGGTTATTAGCATGCGGGCCTATCCATGATAAAGGCCAATGGGGAAATAAACGGATTATAAAATCGAAAATCATTATCAAAGTTACATTTTAATGTTTTGCTCTTTTACTTAAAAAACTTAACTACATTGTACAAATACAAAGAAAGTGAATAAAAGTTTCATCTACATCACAGGCAACCTCCACAAAAAAGCCTTGATAGCACATGGACTAATGATATCTGATAATGAAAAGTTGTGCTGGAACTTGCCCCATATCTTTTTGTACATGTGGTGGCCATCTTGGAAAAATATCACATATTATTCAACTGGTTGAGTTTGTTTGTATTCCTGATTGGTTCAATGTCACATGACATTTTCTATTTTAAGCACTGCCTACAAGGAGTGTGCACGGTCACAGGCGTGCGTATCTCGGAAGTCCCAATTAACACGCTTACGTGCATAATCTGCAACCGAATACGCTTTCGCAGGGTGTTGTTTTCTTCCGAACTGCGCGTACTAAATTTGACGCACTGCCGTGCCGCGCACTATACTTCCATTTACACGCACACACTCTGAGGACATTTACGCTTTGCGTCGCGTCACATCGATCGCACGCATACCAATAACCAGCAGACTAGGCGCATGCCAAATGATGATGGGCCACAAGGCAATAATCAGTCAACGAAAACAAATTTTTACTCTTCAAAATTTCATTAAGTTTCGTGATGTTGAATAAAACAAATAATGACTGTGATGTCGGTCGTTGCATCAAATTACCAGCCCTCGTTTGTCTTGCAAAGGATCATTTTCCCTCGACTTCATGTTGGGAAAAAATAATCCTTTTCAAGACAACCTCGGGCTGGCAATTTGATGCAACGACCTCCGCCCAGTCATTATTTGAATAATATGGACCCTCCTCTTCATTCCTAAAAGTCTGGGTGATACACCAGCATTTTCTTCTTGGCCTAATCACTTACCTCTCCCAGCATGACCAGCATCTTGACATCTGGGTCGTCATGGTAACGGAGAATGTGATCGATGAAAGTTGTGCCTGGATATCTGCAGAGTGGGAGTGAGAAGCAAACAGACAGAGAATAAAGAGAATTACTGATGTATAAGATTATAATACACATACTGTGTCAAAGAACATCTTGAATTAACCTATCAGTGATGAGCACAATCAAGATTGAAAACATGATAATCAAATCCACTTGGACAGGCTGTTGTTAGAATTTGGAAGACCATTTTGACATGCCTAATTTGTAACTTGCACATTGCAAGTATTTTGCATTTGTAGATGAACTCCGCCCTTTGCATAATATACAGAGCTGCCAACATTGAGATGATAGAATCCAGAAGATTTCGCAGAGGCACGATTTTGTGAGGGAGCGGCGGAACGTTGTCCCACGGGTGGGAGTTTTGTGTAGCAAAACACATTAAGAAGCAACATTTGTAACCGACAGCTGTCTAAACCATCAAAACTGTTAGCAGATGAATATAGAGTCTAATGCATGATGAGATTTCATGAATTGTCATTGACTAAAAATATACTTCAGGCAATACAGTAGATTTATGTTATAAGATAATGATTTTTGAAATAATTCAGAAAAGAATGCATTTAACATGAAAATACCTCTATTGTCCTGAGGGGGAGCTGGGGAGGGGCTGCAGTATAATGTAGTAGTGCCAGTGGTAGATGAGCTTGCCTGGTCCTGCAAAGACTACTTAAGTTATATGTGGCCTGTTAAGGCATGATACTCTCCTTTCTTTGATCTTGTCACACAGTCCCATTCCGCATGAAAATTATCTTGATACTTCGAAAAGTACTTTGCCTTCTTGGTCTTGGAA
>JZLH01S0214506.1:51733-62142 GCA_001188425.1 Eucidaris tribuloides
CCTTTCTTTGATCTTGTCACACAGTCCCATTCCGCATGAAAATTATCTTGATACTTCGAAAAGTACTTTGCCTTCTTGGTCTTGGAATTTGATGATTCAATGGTCACTGACGATGCGATGGTGTGGATGAATCGCGCAGCCACCCCGGTCAACAACGTAAGCTCACATTCACACTGTGAGTGCGACCGTTACGGAAAATTCCGAAAGAGAAAATGTCCATATCCGATGAAAGTAGGCGACAAAATCTCCACTTCGCTTCTGTCTCTCAAGATACTAATTGTCACTAAAATTATTCCTGAATGTCGGGGAGCAATCCACTCGTAAATCCCATCGTTGATCCACAGTTTCAGCTTAGAAAAATGAAAAATGCCTCGCAGTGATCGTGGACTTCTGTACTCATACTCATAACCTCCTCGTACCGCGCCGGAGAACAGGCAGGCAGCAGAGCCGCGCGCCGCCCGCCGCCCGGGCCGGGCGATTCGGGGGCATGTGCACGGAGTGCCGCACACAATGCACACACATTGCAATTGCATGCATGCAGAACTGGAAAAAAACTGGCTTGTTAGACTACTTCACCAGTCGTTTAGTCACATTATATTCATTTACATGGGAAATCAACGTACGATTATAAAAACTGTTGGGAAAAGTTACTGGGTAAAATGAAAATCTGATACTGAGGTTCCATGAAAACAGTCGTTTATACGATTTTACAATTTAACAGTATTAAAATCCGATATCCGGGATCTTATGGCATGAGGGGTGCGGATTGAGAACGGGAGATGTGATCAACATCCAGATTCTCCGCAGGAATCCGGGAGACTTGGAGCTCTGCAATATATGCAATGATTTCATTCATGTTTCATTTCAACAAAATAAGACCACAAGATCCAGGAATTAAATTGAAATCTCAAATATATCTTCCTGGTCAGCGAGCTGCTGTGCACCAGAAAGCTGTCACTAACAAGTGTGGTAAATGTAAGTTTGTTTGTTTTTTCTTCTGAAAAATGAATTTTAACAAATAATACTCTTGTTATAGGAGTCACAATCTGAACATTGGTGGATCAACAAAAATTGAGAAACATTCTTAGCCAACTTCCTACAGAAAAGGTAACATTTTGCACACCCGTGAAATATGCAAATTCACCACATTTCTTGGCTAAGTTAGTCGAAAGATCTACAAGATGGAGTACAGGACTAAAATGACTATGACTATCATACCTGTCGCCTCCGATGGCTACACCCTCATAGACTCCGTCAGTGTTCCTAGAGATGATGTTGTTTAGTTCGTTGGACATTCCTCCCGATCGTGAGACGTAAGACACGCTCCCGGGACGATACAGTTTGGAGGCAAGAATGTTATCCAGCATGCCTCCAGTGTTACCAATCTTGAAGCAACCAGGTTTGATGCCACCAACCTGTGATAAAGATGTACATGATAAGTAAAACTAAATGAGTTAACCTCCAGATCAGTAGATAAAATAAAAATACCAGGGCAGAATTTTCAAAGTTGAAGGTATCATATAAAAATGATTCCAGTTTGAACAATTCAAAGTCCAAGCATAGTTTTGATAAATGGTACAAAATGAAATTCTTTGCAATTATATTTTTTTTAGATAGACCTATACAATCTATCAATGCCCTAAAAATTGTTTGCTCTGAAACTCTCATTTTTGAGAAATTACTCGAAATGTAAAATGTCAAGGGGGGGGGGACCCCTGATATTTCTCATAGGTTATGTACAAACCACTAGATGTGCTCTGATAATTGAACATCACAATTTGTCACGTAAACAGTTTTATTTGGGTAAAGGGTTATTTCTGATGTCTGGGGTGACAATAGAAAGGTTGCTAAAACAGTTGTCTGATTGACCCAAACTATACACTTTAAGCTACATAATCCTTCATACTGAATGGATGTGTCTCTTACCGTAGCTGGACCTATGATGGCCACACCCTTCTTTTTGGCCATGTCACACAGGATACGAGTCTTGTTCTCTGGTATGCCTTCAGCAATGATGGCGATGGTGCGAATCTGAAGATGAAGAAGTACACACAGAGATTAGATTGAAATGTCAAATTCTAATGGTAAATGCAATTCTAAGTTGGTTTGCTTGCACTACAGTCAATTGAAATTTTTACGAGACACATAGAAACATTCCTATTCCTGACTGCATATGCATGATAATGAATTTAATTCACTGATTTAACACATAGTTGATAATAACTTTTCATAGGCCTATATATGATTGTAAATAATATGGCTTCATAATTATATCTACATAGACTTTGCAAGATACAAATGAATGTGTCATCATAGTCATCATCATTGTAATCATCCTCTTCATCATCATATCATCATCACCACCATAATCCTCCTCCTTCTCCTCCTCCTCATCATCATCACCATCATCATCGCCACCACCATCACCATCAATATCACCATCACCATTATCACAACCATCACCATCATTATTATCACCACCACATCATAATCTTCATTATCTTCATCATTGTCGTCATCATCATCATCATCATCATCATCATCATCACCACCACCATCACCATCATACCTGTGGATATCCCAAAATCTCCACAGTGCTGTCATACGCCGATCTCAGAGAGGCAAAGTTGATGACAACATCAACCTCTGGGTGTGTCTTCATGGCCTTCTCCATGGACTTGAAGACTGGGATAAGGATCTCCTTGTGACCCCAGTAGAACTTCTGTTTGTGGTCTCCACTGAAATGATATTAATTGCTGAATTAGAGTATAAATGACAGAGCTACCAACATTTGATTTGTGGATTCAGGGAGATTTTTGCGAAGTAAAAGTGCTCAAGATATGCTCGCTAGTCACATCACTTGCGCGTGATCACAGTTTATATAAGCGACAAGGAGAACACAAAGTCTTTGAAGGAGCAATGACAAGAGTATGATATCTTTCAAAAACTAAAGAATCCACAAGATTTTAAGTATGTGTCGGGAGATTGGGAGGCTGCTTGATTTTCTGAAAGTCTCCCAGTAAATCCGGGAGGGTTCTTGGCAGATCTGTAGACGGTGTTCAACAGAGAGGATATTCTCTCCTCAAAACACAATGGAGATATTCCTTTATTTTGTTGTAGTTTAATTTGGTTGGACAATTAATTTACAGAAATAATAAGATTTTCTTCTTTAGTATATTTTTTTTGATTTAAAATCGTGCAGAGTCTCTTTATTTTTATCCATACATCTTGTACATCTTCTTTACAAATTATTTAAAAATAGTTGACTTCACTGTTTATCCATAATAGCATTCCATTTATTTGAAAACCCAATATGACCAGGTTTAAGATACATTGACATCATAAAAAATTTACAGTCTTTTTTATTATATATAGAATACATGGCACACTTGGCTATTTAACATGATAGCAATGTCAGAATTGAGAGCCTGGGTATTTTTTCCAATGTTCATCATGCACCAGGGATAGCCTGGTGGTTGTGTCGCTACCCAGAAATCAGTAGATGACAGGTTCGAGTCCCATTGCTTGCTGAAATTATAGATCAGCAGTTGTGATCTTATAAATATAGAAAGCATCATATGGATAAATCTATTACATCACATTTCACCGCTCTCTTTCATTCAAAATGTCATACAGTTTGGAGTTTCATGGAATGAAAAATAATAAACACCAAGGAGTTTACTGTCATTCCATTTCAAGTATTTCAGTAAAAGTGAGTTACCGTAAGTATTGATGAGATAAGATAAGATAAGATAAGATAAGATAAGATAAGATAGGATAAGATAAGATAAGGAGATAAGATATGATAAGATAAGGAGATAAGATAAGATAAGATAAGATATGATAAGATAAGGAGATAAGATAAGATAAGATAAGATAAGATAAGATAAGATAAGATAAGATAAGATAAGATAAGATAAGATAAGATAAGATAAGATAAGATAAGATATAAGATAAGACAGATAAGATAAGATCTCTCACCTGAATGGGTATATCATGCCAACAACAGACGGCTCCTCCCTCCTACAGGAATGATCAAAGTCCAGCATGCCCTGGACGGCACGAGGCTGCATGCCAAAGATGAAAGACTACAAGGGGAGAAATAAATGAAAGATGGCTTACCAGATTTAGTACAGAAGACACACTTGGCTTTCTTTACAAGATACAGCAAATGCGGGTAGTTAAGTCGTTTGTGAAACTTTTCGCTAACCCCCCCCCCCCCCCCCCCGATTTTCCTGCCATACATGTAGATGTACCGATCATATTGACTTCAATTTTTTCTTGACGTAATTTTTTTTCGGGGGGGGGGAATCATCCCCCCTCCTCCATCATTTTTTTTTGTTAGCGATTTCAATAGATTTTGTTATCTGCAATCCTATTCCAAATATGATGTGATGAAAATAGATTATTAAAGTTTATGCATGTGGGTGTGGATGAATATGCATGTACCCTTGGGGTGTTTGTTTTTCCATGCAAGCCCGGTATTTATTATTTGATAATAATTTTTGTCCTCCCTCCGGCCCCCCATTACAAGTAATCTCCGCTACTGGTAGAAACAACATTTTCATGAACATTTGATGAATCATAACACATATTCATGACTATAAAATGAATAGGTCAAAGTGCATGGTTATGCGATTGACTTCAAAACTTTGCATTTATAAATATAATCACATTTATCACAATGCATTTGCTTTATCACAGTGTTTAAGTAACCATCCAGTATAAACACACAAAAATGTGGAGAAAACTTATTAGTAAATGATTGATAATTCTGTATATTTACGTACTTCCGTCTTTAATTTTTATTTTGTTCCTTTAAAGTGATAGGCTAACATTGTGGAGCTTCAGTTTAAAAAATTGTCAAACTTTGATACCTGAGCTACATAGTAGTGTTCAAATTGACAAATGATGCAGTATTTGGTACCCTGGGGTACCAAGTTAAAATCCGCCATTTTGTTGAATTATTTATTTTATTTTTTAACACTACAAAATTATGTAAAAGTTATGTCGTAAGTGTTAGAATTACAAATTTAGCTTCATTTTTAACCATTTTTCGCAAGTTTATGCCTTTTTGTAGCGCACTTACGCAGGTTCTGTATCATAAACACTGATTTCAGTGAACATAACTGAAGAAAATACATTTTTGGACACAAGAGGGCGCTGCACAACGCGGTACCCCGGGGTACGGCGTGGTGCATCAAATAAACACCCTAGAATACAAAAGTTTGGAAAGTTACACTGCCAGTGGCAAGTTATGCATGAATAAACAATTAAAACTCGGGGCGAGTTTTAATAGCCTAGGTGTACACACAGTAAGTCTATGGGAGGAAATGTGCAAGTGAATCTGGTCAACTTACGATTTTCACTTTTTTTAAAGCACTAAATAATCATTTTGAAATACAATTTTTTCAGGGCTTCATTTTTAGACCTCATCAAAGACACTGGTAGCATGGGAAATCATGTGGCTCAGATTTTTTTAACTGTGGTAAATGTTAGCGAATACCTTTAAAACTACATTATTTGACATTACCTTAGTAGTCTTGGAGAACAGCGGTTTGGCCGGAGCAGCTGCACCGGCAGCGTCTACACTACTCTGACTTGACTGCACGGGGGCGCTGTTCTTGCCATCGGTGGATGTTGAGGCCTCCTTCCGAGAGACTGCTGGAGAAGACTGTTGAAAAGATAAAGGAAGATGTAGTTTAAATGATCAGTGATGCCAATTGAGATTTACATAAACTGTACAGCAAAACATGCATTCAACTCTTATACAGGTATCTTATGTGTTGCTGGCACAATTTTTCACAAGTAGAACCCTTTCACTGAGTTCTATGAAAATAAAATGACAGTAATGAGTTTTGTTATAATTACACCATTGATAGTAGAGGAACAGCCCTTACTGAATCACTTACAGCAGAAAAAATGTGGATTTTTTTTTTTTGAGAAATGAGTACTCAGAAAACATGCACGTTCTTTACATTTGTGGAACTCTATTGATTTGAAATATATGACTTCACAAATCTCCACGACATAATGAAAATTACATTGTTAGAAAGGGTAAACTTTTATCCACAAGTTTTGTACTCAACATTTTCTCCATTGTGAATGTCTAAAAGAAGGGTAAGTCTGTTTGAAATTGACACTACATCCCAAAACGTACTACATGAAGCACTGTTAAAATATGCTTAAGGGGAAAATAAATGAATTTGATGATTGATCAGCATGCTTCCTTTTATATTTTGCATTTTAAACTGGAAAAAAAAATATCTGTCATCAGCAGTTTCTGTAAAACTCTAATGTCCAGCTTCCATATCTGGTTCAACAATGAAATATTTGTACTGTAATTTTGATATAAAAAAAAATACAAGTTACAAGTCAACGAATGAAAGCAGCAATGATTATAAACATGTACAAACAAGCTGATAATCATTCAAAAAAAATGTGCAATTGTTTTAAGCAACTATTTATACAAATACAGCTTTCTTGCTTTATAATAAAAGTGCTGATAGATTAATGTTCTGTCTTTTATTGCAATTCACTTTGGTCATGGGCATGTGTTTCAAGCGCATGTTCAAACAACATTTTGCCTAGTTTGTAGTAAATAAGTTAAAAGAGGATTTATAACATCACAACAAAACACACACAAATTATATCACAATTGTCAAGTATAAGTAGAGAATGTTGTTAAAAGGAAGATGTTTCTTACAATAAATAAAGTACAGAGAAAATAAGCTACAAGACAGTTCATAATGCAAAATACATGCACCACACAGGTGAACATCAGATATTATTTCGAGATAAATAGAGTCAAACCTCAGTTAACTGGCGAACACTTCATGGAAACCTATATTATCCAGATGTTGGCTGGCTTACATTTTCTTTGTGATTTCATGTATTTTTAGTGCAAACTCTTCCTCAAAGCAAACACAATTTCAACAATTCAACAATTAGAAAATCAGGACATAAGATGCTGATCAATACTTATAAGGAAGAATGAATACTGTAAAACCAGAATTTTCTGAGCCATAAAACTTCGGCGCATTCTCGCGAGGAGTCAAGATTCGCGAAAACATGAAATGCAACCGGCGAAAGCTGTGTATACACAAACTTTTTTTTAATGCAGGTTACAAAGACCGATGTATAAGTCAAATGATAGCGCGTCAGCGGTCATTGCAACGGTCGCAGATGCCACTTCACATTTGATAAAACGGAATTTCAGAGGCCATGAACAAATGATTTTCTATAAATTGTTGTGATAATTTGAAAAACACAACAATTCCTGTATTCCTACAAATTTTGCTTTTTTTCATGGTCGATGAATTCCATGAAATTTCATGCACGCGAAATGGCCGTCGGCTCGTTATCCGCGAAAGTAGAGGTATAGTATTGTTACGTAGTGCTGCGGCTTTCATCTGATGTCTGACATTTTAACAAATGCAGGCCACAGAAAGATGCATTGCAAAATCACTGATTTTTACCCAACATTTCCTTTTATTTCCATATCATCTCAATTCAAAATGTTATATATACCAAAATAGTCATTAGTTACAGTTAACCTGTCTGTATGGCCACCTAGGGAACAAAAAGGCGCCTTTATAGACAGGTGACTGCTTATAGAATGGGCTCTTTAAAACATGATTGTCTCCAGGGATTAGTTAGTTGACAGGGTTGGCTGCTACAGAGAGGTGGCCGCTGAGACCAGGTTTGACTTTAACAGGAAAATTTATAATGACATACAGCTGTATACCGCAACAGAAATTTCTAGAAAGTGCTGTGTTTGAGTGTATCTCTCTTCTCCCACCAAATTTTATTCTTGTTAAATTTAATTCAATAAGCCCGTATTTAGTATGTAACTTATCTCTTACTGCCTTCCTGCTCGTATGTTTCTTCTTCTGTATATTTGTGAGCATCATGGATTGCGGTTCAAATAATCTCATTGACTTACAGTTATTTAATTAACTTTTTTTGACCCCGGCAGTCCAGTGGATGCACGTTCTGAATTCTGTTATGTACATTTTTACTGTGTCATATATGTATTGGTACTTTTTCATTTGCCGCAAAATAAATAATAATAATAAGAATAAATCTTTATTCGGAATGACACCAGTCCCCAATCATGTCGGAAAACTGAGTCTTGACTGCTACACAATAAGGACCAAAAAGTAGATATATTAGAGTACACATTTCACACTAGTGCTAAAGTGCCAACAGCGGCATTAATGACAGGACCACAATGGAAGAACTACAGAAGAAAAGGTCATTTACATATCAAAATCAAAGAAGAAAATCATTATGGTGTAAAAAATGAAATTTTGGCCCAATTTTCTCACTCAGGTGAGATCTTACGATTATTCATGATGCTCAATGCATGAAAACAAGAACACACATTCCATATTTTCTGACTTCCGTCAAAACCCTTCGACTCCGTGCGCCTTGGCCCTGATCCCAGGTAATCTACATTATCAAACTCCGGATGGCTTAGTCAAGCACTCTTCTTCACCTCTATTCTACTTCAGCCAGAGGACCAAACTCAAATGGTTGGGAGAATATCCTGGATATATACCCTTTGGACCATTACCTGCCAACAATTTCGAAATTGGTCAAACTGTTGGATTTGGATCGCCCTGCTCGTTATCAGAAACTTTGCATCTCTAAATGCAATTCAAGCAAATTAAATATAACTTGATTTTTAACTATTAAATTATGTTAGTACTGTACTTAGGACTCTTGTATTTGAATTTTGACATTGTCTTCAAATGTAAAGATTCTAGCAATGGGCCCCATGGTCCAGCCCATAGTCAGAGCTTACTGCACGAGAAAACAGAACATCATTTTCATTCACAAACAAAAAGCATACTGGCAGGCAGCATCACAGGTACAAATTTACCAATCTTGTTTAAAGATTTGATTACAAGCTTAGCAAAACTACAAGTGGCAAACAATTATAATTGCTAAATCATGACTACAAACAAATGTGAACAAGGCCATACATCTACAATATATGTAGTATATAACACAGCTCTAATTAACATGACTGTAATTTTGCAGCACAGGCAATTTCACATAATGCACATTCTACATGGGAAACAAGCACATCATATGAACAGATACCAACTTTTGCAGCCGTGGGCTGTGGTTTAGTAGGAGTGCTTGTGCTAGAAGGTGAAGAAGAAACCTAGGGTGAAATAAAACCATTTTAGTAGATTTAGTAAAAGAATACAAGCAGTTCCCACTTCTTTAACTCTTAACGTGCCGAAGTCGCAGATCTGCACCAAACAATACACATAAAGTCCATGGAGATTTAAATCCTCTGGCACATTAAGAATTAAGGTGAGGGAGAGAGAATAGAGAGAGAGGCATGTTGTATTAATACAGTTTGTTCTTAGTTTATTTTTCTTTGTACCCGCAGGTTAAACAGATGTGATCTGGTAGAAGAAAGCCAAAGGTTTAGCTAAAAGTCACACAGTCCTCCACATATATTTACTGTATAATTCTGCATAGAACACTACTGTCGTTCAGCGCAAAGAGCAGTGACTCAAAGTGTCTGCTTAGCCAGTCATAGCAACATATATGTAAATATCAAAAAGATTGAGACTTGATGAAGCTATGCCAACAATGATTTGATTAAGTTTGAACAAACTCAGCTACATAGGTAGGTAAACTAGATGGGTAAGAATGTTCTACCATAATTGTGCTAATTGTCTCTTTAGATAAGGGCAATTCCATAAAATAATTAACTTTTGTACGTCCGACCCCCCCCCCCCCCCCATTTATCTCCATTCTTTAATGCTTCACTTCCACAAACTGCTCAAGCCATAATAATTTAAGAGCATAACCCTTAAAGAACAGGAAATCAAAGAAATAATTTCCGGAAGGTCCCACATATAGGGGGTCGGACGTAAATATTTTATGGAATTGCCCATAAACTTATTAACATCAGAAACTTGGACAAACTTTAATTGCATAGCTTCCCTGTACACATATTACCAGGGGACTATCACACAAGTCATGTTTCTGTGATGTCCAAGCTTTGCATTATCACTCACTCGCTGATTGGCTAACAAGGCTTACCAGAAAAGTTAGTGGGCAGCCTTGAAAGGAATCATACTTTGAACAAGGACATAGATAGTGTACAAAGGAAGATAAACTTATACAAATACAAAACAGACAGACAGAACAGACAAAAACCACATGACAAAAAATTTAACGACTAGATGAGACAGACAGAGACACAAAGCAAAAAGAGAGTATATTGGCACATGTACATGTATACACTCAATCATTATTTCTTGTTAGCTTCCATCACATCACATGTATTGGAGTAATGATGCACATTATACTTTACATCAACTGAGTTTACTGTGTCAGGGTGAAATATATGGTTGATATGCAATAAATATGAGAACAAC
>JZLH01S0214590.1:0-13462 GCA_001188425.1 Eucidaris tribuloides
AACACGGATCTCCCTGAAGCTCGAAACACACCTCTAACAAGTTTGGCAGGAGGGTGCCAATTCCAATTATGTGGCAGAGTAGGCCCCCTATATATTTTGCTGTACATTATGTTAAGAATGGGACAATCTGGGGGGGAAATATTTTTTGGTACTAAATTTTCTCAGAGTTTGTGGTATATGGTATCACATTAAAGAAAAATAACCAGTCTTTCTCATTCACTTGATTTCATCTAATTTACCTTTATTAATCAAGAGTTATGAAAACCTTTTTTTTTTCAGTCGGTCAAAATCGCGTTTGTGTCACTTTTTGAATTAATGGTCAAAATCAGCATTTGACCTTTGAAACAGAATGTGTTAATCGTAATTAAAAAAATAATAATCAAAACAATTTAGGCCTAACAGCGTAAAGTAAGAAAAAAACTGAGTGAACTCACATTAACATTCACTCTTGATAAAATATGTTATACTAATTGTGTTTCTCGATGTTGAAAGGCCATCAACAACTAAGGCCTCTCTTGTAGGGCCACGTACCATTGACTGAACATTAACACTGTTTCCATGTTGAACCACATGCATGTATTCCAATTTCGTGTCCTTTGTTAATGCAAATTTTCCTTTTTTCAATGTAAATATGTTTGTGATGATTCACTGAACCATTTCATGATTGCACGCTATTCATTAGTTTCTTTTTCAAAAATTTACATACGCGTACAGTGGTACAATAGCGATTTTGCCTTATTTGGTGCAGAAAATTCACCATACCTCAGGTTAGACAAAACCACAAGAAATGAAATAAATTTTATTGAAATATATGGTCTTTTAGCTTTGTCAAAATACCAAACATAACAAGGTTGTATATAACAAAATTAAAATTTTTCACGTCTTGTCCCATTTCTTTAATACACACTGCTGTTGCTATTGCTCGGGAAGCTTTCTTTACCGTGGGCACAAATTAACGTGCTCCAAGGCTACCCAGCGTTCACGTTCCATCCGTAGAAGCGTTAAGGCTCGTTTACACTATGTTCCTGGCGGCCACGGCAACCACGTTTCAGGCCACCGTGGACAAAACGGGATGGACGTGAGACTACGCGGGAGGACGCACTGGCCAAACGTGACAGTCCGTGTTGCCGTGGATGCCGGGCCAGATTTTTTAACCGTCAAAAAATTTGCCACGGTAGTCACGGTGAGATGAGAAACCTAGTAGGCCGTAGGAAAACGAGGGGAACGCAATAAAACTCGACAGTACGTGATAGGCCGTAACAGCACTTGGAGGTGATCCGTAGCGGGTCTTTCCGCGTGGTCTCACGTCCATCCCGTTTTGTCCACGGTGGTCTTAAACGTGGTTGCCGTGGCCGCCGGGAACATAGTGTAAACGTGGCATAAGAGAGCGTTAAAACGTGTCAGACTTTAATCAGAACGTGGAAAACGTAAGTGACCCCAACAGAAGGTGACGGGTCGGAGGGTAACGAACTGGCATCCGTGGTAGACCGCGGGCCGAACGTAGTGAGCCTTTGAGCCTCCGGGACTCGGCAGCTTATTTCTTCCCAAGGCCCGTCACGGATACCGCGATAGATCATAAGAAAACTTAACAAGACGTAATAAAACTTGAATACGGAGTAAAACATGGCCAAAATCCCACGGTTAACTACGTTTCGGGCAAACGGGGCTGCCGTGGCCACCGGGAACAGAGTGTAAACGAGCCTTTAGCGTATATGAAGCTTTTGTTTATGATTTTGAAAAACAAATCATTTTCTCCAAATGTCTGTGAAACATTGGATTGTACAGTAAATTGATTTCGCTGTCATTTTTAATGCACCAATGTGTATGATTATTTTACTACTGAAAATACTGCGTAATTATAACTTTTCATCTAGTGCTAGCACTAGCTATACAAAAATAATGTTTCTTCTCGTGAATTGTGTATTTAGTATAGGTATTATATAGGCTAATACATGGCCTGACACTCAAACAATGAGCGGTAATGTACTGTTGGTTGACATGTATTAAGCTTTAAAAAGTTTCAAATTACGACAAAGGCGGGAACAGTGACAGAAAAACACTTTTATGTTCACTTACCATACGATCTTGGCATGTGATAGATTGATTAGAATGTGACGCACCGACAATTTGATCCACTCCCTCTACATGTAAAATGCACTCAACCTGAAAAGAGCAAAACTCAGTATACTACACTTGTGTTAAGTCGATAACTGACAACGGCAATATAAAAGAACATGACCTGCAAATGCAAATAATAATGTTTGGCAAAGTTTCCACATGAGCCCAAGCCATTTAAGATTATACAACTTTCATAAATGAAAAATAAATCTGTACCATATTCTCTACATGAAAGAAAGATGGCAAGACTGGAAGTAACTCTCCAAGAATCAAGTATACTGTATATAAAAGTTTCTCCTTAGAAAATTTCACAGTCGTACATTTCACCTTACTATCAGGGCCGGAAATTAGTTCAATACTTGTAAGTTAATGCTTGTTTCCCCACAAGTAAATACATTCCAAGACAAATCCTTTATGTCTGAATATACAATCCAGTCAGTGTATGCAGTGGTATATATTTCAATTCATGTTTCTGAGGATTTTTTTCTTTACTTCTCTCAATCACGTCACTGTTCGACTACCTCAACTAATTTGGTTCCTGAGGATTTTTTTAACTTCCTCTCGATCATGTCACTGACCTTTAAAGCCCAAATTTAGGTTTGGGGATACTTTTTATTTGAAAGCTTTATGCCGAAAGGTCATATCACACCCGTCTTCACAAACATTTGCAGCTGCAAATAACCTACCCACTGTGCAATTAATCAGTAAATGGTAAAAAAATATTGTCATACTTAATCACCTTTGATTCGTTTTCGGGGAAATTGGCAACCTGGAGGGTGAATCCTCGACGAAATTCCACTGGTATTAATATTTCGTCTGTTATGTTTAACACCTGAGGACAAAATCCTTGACCTTTGTTTGCGGAGCCGGTACTCTACAGTCGACAATAATTGAATTAGACATTTTGACATTGATAAAGTTGTTGTTATAAGCAGCTTAAAATCAATTTTCATTTCTTGAAATATAATGCATTAATAGGCCTTTTTTGTATTTGGATACTGGCGTACTAAGTTTGTTCAAAGCGTATCTGGCTTCAATTGATTATTTTATAACCAATGACAGCCCACAGCCAAAAGGGGTGCCAGGTTACGAAAAAGACCAGTATTCATAGAGTTTTAGATATTCAGTTGATCGTCCGAGGAATTACTGATGACTTCGAAATTAACGATCATGGTTCTCTGCACAAGTCACTTTGACTGAGCTTAATTAATCCTAGTTACTCACCATTTGAGGTACATTGAACAATCTTAATGATCTGGACAAGTTTAAGGCTTCTCTTAAAAAACATTTATTTCATACTTACATGTAGGTACACACAAACTCAGTGCCCAACTAAATGTATTGTACTTTTTTATATTGTATTTCTCTATCATGTATCTTGTTTTGTTTTTATTATAAGCGCATAGGGACATCCTGCATGCTATGTGTTATGCGCTATAAAAGAACTGATTGTTATTATTATTATTATTATTATTGAACGTATGAAAAGGGATGATGGAACACACACAGCCAGTCAAACTGTTGCAGCTGCTAGACTAGCTCTTGAAGCGTATACAATTCTCACCTGCTCTCCTACGATAATATTGTCTCCTGATCGACATGTACTGCTGTTGTGTGTACACCTGTTGTCATAGATACACCAATCACACGCCCAGGGACTACTGACGCATGATGAACAACTTTATAACATGAAACAAAAGAAATAAATATCTACAAAGTTAACTTGTCAACAGTATTCTTTCATATTAGATTAATAATTGATTGTGGGAGTCTATTTATCAATTAATCAAGCCACCGGCAATCAATTCACCAACTATTCAGACCAAACCCAACCTCCCACTCACAAAACAAGCAGGCAACCACACAACCAACCAACCAAGCAACCAAGCAACCTATAGCAACCAACCAACCCACTAACCAACCAAGAAACTAACCAACCAATCAAACCAACCAACCAATGAATAAACTATCCAATCGACCAAAAATGTTTCAGTGAAATGAATAAAAATATGTATATCATACAAGTCATTAACTGATTAGCCAACTTTCCAATAACAAACAATGAGTAATTCAATCCAATAGAGAAACTTAATTGAATCACGATTGTGTTAATGTAAAATGATAAAAAATACTAACAACGGAAATAAACTAGTTGCAGAATAAATTTGCTGTTCAAATAAACTAATTGGTCAATCCACAAATAAATGCATGATTTTCACTCTGGGTGAATCAATGAATCAACCAAGAATCTGCGTAGCCACTAACAAACAATTAGACGTCTTGTTTAAAGCTTATTGTTGTGGACCCTACGAGTGTATCATGGTCACAAAAGGAAATGTTACTTTCTACTGAAGTCAAATCACGACATTTTTGTTTCTCTCGTAGATCATATAGTGATTTCAGTATTTTGTGCCAGCATGTTAATTTAAGAACCCACTCTCTTATGAAGCTGCATTCGAAAAAGTGGAAAGCAGTGTTGACAAAGCTCTTGTTGGTTTCAGTTGACACGATGGAGAGTATTAAAGTCACGTGATCACCTGTATATAACAAAGATTACGAAAAATAAGCAAACACTTAATGATCTAGTTTAAATATGATTTTTTTTCGGAGGGGAAATGGGGGGGGGGGCATACTTGACGATGTATACGATATTGATAGGAATATTGGCAAATAATATTAATCGACAATTACACAAAACGTTTCATAACAAACCTGGAAGATGCCCAAAACTGCCAAACATTCGGTGTAACTATTCTTTTTTCTTAACTCGCGATCGACACTATACACTTCCACACGATGCAATATATTTGCGTAGGCCTTTAGTTGTTTTTTTTAGTAGTTTTTTTTTCAAACAAATACAAATAATACATCACCGGGTATATTACTAAGAACTGAACTAATGTAAGAAATGCAATGCAAGAAATTTGTTAATATATTTGTAAGAGAAATGGCAGAATTGGTTGCAGGCTACAAGAACCAATGAGTTGACAAATTACCAACAAAGACTGAAGTGCGTATTCACGTGGAAAAAGACCTGTCTTGTAGCTGAAGAGCAAATGCCATGTTTATCACGCAAAATGAATCAACATTAAGTTGCACAACAAACTTGTCAATTACTTCGATTTGATATAATACTTGATAGAAGAAACTTCACAGCAAGAGCCCTGATAATCAAACGGAGGACTACTTACAGTCATGCCGTTTCCTTTCAATTTTCTAAAGACCGTAAGTAACAAACTCCACTGGCTGTCACATAAATTATTGATACAAATTGGTATTTGCTTCACAACTTACTTCCATCAGGTATAGCTGAGATCACATTGGCAGGAGGTGTTGCACAACTCACTGTATTTCCATCTGTCTTAGCTGGACTTTTGTACATGTCAAACAAGCATTCATACTCGTAGCTGTCCCTAAGTTGCGGGAGTTGTTCTATGGTAATAATAATCTGCAAAGAGGAATATTTAAATCATTGTAAATAAGTGCAATCGAATATCTTGCTTGAAATAAATACTTTAGGTGTATTTTCTTTAAACAACATTCATGAACTTACAGCTCATTTTAAAATATTGTTATATTACGGTTGGAAAACCTTCCCAGAAGAATATTCCCCCACCTCTTTCTCAGCATGGAAGAACTCGTATCTAATCTGTTACAGTAACTCTCGCCTTTAAAAACGTTAAAATATCCATTAAAGAGCTCCCCTACTTGTGCTATTATAATAATTTATTCCTGCTGTTGAATTGTAAGATCTTTCCCATAATATTCATGTGGTTAGGGAAGCTTGATCCCAATACCATGTAAGTCTATCTGCAACCGAGTGATAAAATCAATGACGATCAGGAAATCAACGAACGAGCAGATACATTAAGATTACGATAGACAGAATGCACACAATTTGATGAAATAAAACAAAATAATGAATTTGATTAAAAGTTCCTTAAAGTCATGCTGGATAGTGCGTGCATTTGCATAAAAACATTGATGTCATTTTGATTTCTATTTTTTTTTATTAACTCTTAACGTGTCGAAGTCACAAATATGCACCGCACATTACACAACGATCATAGAGCTGTCATTTCCGTGGCACATTAAGAGTTAAACACATGTTCAATCTGGTAAGACCTTTGGTCTTCCTAATACGTTTCAATATGTTTAATATACATGTTGCAGAAGATAAACGTAAGTAAAGATCTTTCAAAAATATAATTCACAGCTCGAACTACGCCAAAAAGCCATTATCAAGTTCATTTGGTAGACAGAATGCATATCTTTATTAGTAATAACTGTACTTACTTCTTGTTCAGTGATGGTAATTGGCAGACTATCTGCAGGATGTATCCTGGATATATTCACACATGTCACGTCATATGAAAGCCAACGACTGGCTTTATTGCTGAAAGGGCATTCAGGAAATCTTGCACATCTATAAGAAATATTTTGTTAAAAAAGAAAATCTGTACAAAAGTTCATTAAACATATAGATCTTTATCAAACGTTAATGAGTATATTTTTGTGTTCGAAGTAAAGTGAGTGAAACAGTCATATTGTGACTAAAGATGCAGTTTGTGCTTACAAACGACAATTCATTCGTGTAAACAGGCCGAAAAAAGATTGCTTAAAAAGTTTACTTTAAGAATTTGAAGTACTAAAAATATTGGGAAAAATACAAATGTATATCAATAATGGCTCACTGGGTCAGTTTTGACGCGAAATTGGGGACACAGTTCAAATATGCCTGAATTCCGGGTGAAATATGTATCATTTCCTGGGTCAGGCTCCCATGGATCCCTTTTCATTGTAAGTTTGACTCCGTGTTTTGTGGAGTGTGAATTATATGAATTTCTCTTTATTTGTTTGTATTTTTGTTCGTTTGTTTTTTGCCCGATGATCACGAACGACTATCCGAGTGTACATGTGCATTTCTTACCTTGCCTCCAGCGTACACCATCCACAGTAAGGGTCTCCATCATTTCCTCCATTAACTCCTATACAATCCTGACAGGTTGTGTATTGACTGCAGTTAACTACTCTCAACTTAAAAACCTGGATTGTAAAGAAGCATATTTCTCAAATTTAATAATTGTCTAAATGAGATCAATTTAATATTTTTAAAAATTTATAGTATGAATAGTATAAAAAGAAATCGTGTATTAGTAATGCAAATTTAATTCTAGTCCAAATACTTCTTATGAAACTTAAATTTTCAAGTACAACCGTGTTTTTACATTAGGTATATTCCAACTTCAGACTCGCTACACCTAGGTGCTTGTAAAAGATTCCCATACCTCCCAGCCGACTATTTATCTGCCATCAATTCTCTTTCTTGAAATTGAGATGGGATGCCAGATTCTTTCCGCTCAAATGCTGCCAAAAATCTCATGAAGCTCATGGATTTCCACAGTGATGTTGTACCTATACAATGTTATACAAGAATACCCTTAGGATAATAATTAATTTTTTTCAATCAAGTGGTAAGATTTTAAATATGTTTGAATCGTAAAATACTACCTACCACCGCTAATCAACGCTCGATATTCCCGCATTTTTTTTTTTATCAACGGTGTGACATAGTTTTATTTATATTATCATTAACTGTTACGGGCAAATATATCTATGATGGCATTGATATCTATGGGACATAGAGCTCATATTTCCACGAACTGATGATTGATTATTTGTGACGTGTTTTACCATAGACCGCGATTTAGTGTAGGATGTTGCTTTGCCCACACTTCCTAAATTTACCTCTGGCAGTTCAGTAAACATGGTGAATGCATGTGTAATTATAGTTTGTGTTCTGTGTTTACAGAAATCAAGTAATAGTTACTAATCAAATAACCAACTAACCATTAAACAAACTGTCCAACTAAATAAATAAATACAAATGTGAAAATCCTTTATCTTCACCTATTACCATTACTACTCCTACTGCTACCTAAACTACAAGGCTTACAACAACAACAACTACCACTATTACTACTACTACTACTACTACTACTACTACTAATACTACTACTGTAACATGTACTACCACAACTACTATACTACTTTTACTATTATTGCAATTTCTACTTCTATTACTACATTTCCTGCTACCATTATTACTTCTACTACTTTTGCTATAAGCACCACCATTACTAATACTAGTTCAAGTTCTACTACTACTACTACTACCTTCCTGCTACTACTACCACAAATTCCATGCATATTGCAGCTATTTAGATGCTGAAAATACCGGGTTTTTTTTTTTACCTATATTGGCATCTCTGATACATTCTCAATGAAATTCAAAGTCGTAGTCGTTGAACTGAAACACATTCCAGTCAAGAAAAAGTATTGGCCGAACTAACCGCCACATAACTTCAGTTCCGCTGCCCTTATTGAAATTCTTTCTTAAAGGGGAATGAAACCCAGACATCTACTAACATTCAATGAATAGATAGCAATAAGACAACAAAAATGGTGAAAGTTTGAGCAAATTTGATTGAACCGTTCAAGAGTTGTGAATGTTCAAAGTTTACTTAATCCTTATTATGGAGGATTCTTAAATTGGCAACTCTACCACTTTTTTTTAGATGAAAGTGTGGATTTGTGGATTTAAGAATCCTCCATAATAAGGATTAAGTAAAGTTTGAACATTCATAACTCTTGAACGGTTCAGTCAAATTTGTTCAAACTTTCACCATTTTCTTTCTCTTAGTGCTATCTATTCATTGAATGCAAGTAGATGTCTGGGTTTCATTCCTCTTTAATTTGCATTTACTTTCACCGGGAGCAGACGAAAATGAGCACCTTTGATCCGCTTTGTGAATTCGTAGCCAACATGATCTGTTCACTACCCTCCAGAAGATGGACATCCTTCAAGATGGATCCACTTCCAAGAGCGAAATTTTCATAGCGACGAGCTGATGAGTTAGAATGGAGGTGTACCTTCGAGAGAGCATTTTATGCAGAATATGGCAGAGTATTAGTGTATCTGCGACTGGCAATTGATTGGATAGCTTCACCCTTTTCTACACTTCATCGTAAAATATGAATCTGTCAACATGATCATACCAACAGCAAAGAATGATAATAAAGGAATCCATAATACACATGGATGATTGTGTTATACGCTTTAAAATATTTGTAAATAAAATATCGGAGATCATACCAGTGTCGAAGTTGTGACGTTTTTTTTTAATGAGGGGGCATGGGGCACAAAGAAACAATTTCTGTGTTGTTAGGAAAGGGGGTACATGAATGTATAATTAGTGCTGCTTGGGGTAATTAATTGGTGATCGGGAGAGAGTAAGGAGTGGGTGGGGTAGGGGGTAAGAAAATTTGAATTTTCTACCTTAAAATAAAACACACATTTCGGGCCACGTTTAAGTCCAGAAAAGAATACAAAATGTTATCATTCGTGGACGTTAACAATATTTTAATGAATACTGTTTGGTTATTGTGGTTGCCGCCAGGTTTTGAGTGTCCAATCCGAATATCTCATTGCCTTGTACGCACATCTCACCTTGATCTGCACCCACGCGCTGATCTTCCGAGGGCACTGCGCCATTACATAGTTTGTAATTTGATATCCACACACAAAAGAATTATATAAATTTTCATTCATATGTATATAAATAATTTCTAATGGTTCAAATGTCTTGCAAAACCGGTTCCCCTCATGCGTGATTTGGCCTTGAAACAGGTTCCCGTCGCACCGGACCTCTTTTTTCCTCTTTGGCGTCAAACGAGCATGATTTGGCTATGATTTTTTTCTCTTCGATAAATCTATGTTTGATAAAAAAAAAATGATTGTCAATGCTTTTTAGATGACTTCACTGTTAAATTTCATAATCCTGCACCGGAGACATGTATCCACAAAAATATAGTAACTTAACAAAAAGTGTATCTGTTATTTCTATTGAAGAGTCAATATATGTCAGTATCTATATTATTATTTTTCATTTTTATTCATTTTTTTTTACTTGTGATAGACCCAAACAGATCATTATTTTTTTCATTAAATGTAGGCCTGCCAGACATTATTAAATACACATTCTCCATATAACCAATTTTATAATTTCGGGCACTTGCCCAAGATTATTATTTTGCCATGAAATATAGATCACCGATTCCATACACACCTTAAGCAGGTTTCCATCTTCAGTTCCAATCAAAGTCACAGTGTGTTGCCTCTCTACGGTAGTGATGATGGAGGTAGGAGTGGTGTTGGTGAAGGTGAGTAGAGGGGAAGACATCAGAGGCACCACACAACTGGCATATGTGTATAAGGCTGTTCCTTCTATTGTAGCTGTACACTGGTAGGCTGCTGCTTCTGATCTGGTTGGTTTGATTATCTATACATGGAAATACAGAATAACATTAGCTCAAGTTATAATAATCATTCCACAATGGAAGTACTGTAAGAGTTGTTTGACAAGAAATATGAGTAGAGGGGAAGACATCAGGGGTCCCACACCACTAGCATATTTGTATAAAATTTCATTTCCGATTGCAGCTGTGCACTCGTAGGATGCTGCTTCTGGTCTGGTACGGGAGAGATAGCCTGTACATAAAATTAAAGAATACCATAATTTTGTATAATAATAACTCCATATACACTACACTGAGGATGCAGTATTTCAGTTCTGTCCAAAATTTATATCAGTCATGCACACAATTAATACAGGATAATTTTAGTAGTGCGCACTCTAGGTCACAGAATTTGCACTGATTTGTTGAATGGAGTTTCTTTTTCTGTGTCATAAAAGAAAATCACAACGACACACAAAGAATGTTAGCATGCTAAACGTTTTTTTTTTTGACATTGAAAATGTTTTTTCAATGTAAATGAATTAAAAACTACAATATTCAAATAGTGAACTTAAAATTGGGCAAATCTGGGATCTCCAAATTTTATTTCGCTATTTCCGTGATATGCACATTGCATCTAACTTTTGTGGAGGACGTTTATAATCAACACTGTATTACCATAAATCTTTGAATTCTGCATACTTAAATATTTTCTATATGTATTTCAATATTCAAAAGATGTGTAAAGTTTTACTTGAGTGTCTTAAAGATTGTTTTCTTGATTTCCACACCACAACTTTTTTGCTCAGGTAAGGTTCAGCTAAAGGTACGAAATAATAGCCCGGTGATACGATGCTTAACCGAGGTCACTCAACCTGGTGACTGAAGAGAGTACGTTATTAATATTGTACATAGCTTTGACCCTTAGAACCCGATATCAATGGGTCACACGAATCATTTGAAGAAACAATGTTCTTGCCATACAGATGTTTATGTCAAGTTTGATTAAAATCCGAACACCCTTGTTAATAATAAAGATTTCAGTGTGATTTTCCCCTTCCCTTGCACGGCGTTGCAATGCACGTGTTATTCCCCTCTCAGGCCCAATGGGAACACCCTGTGGACTGTCATGAACAACTGTGATTATTCAAATATGAGGCACCAACACATGATATAACTTACTACTTTTGGACCTTAGAACAGAAATATGTTTAAATGTAGCTTAGGCCTTCGGAGCTCTTCCCCTGGTGTTTCCTAAAGGGCGGCAGGTTAGCCATTCGACTGTTCGATATTCACCCGCCCCAGCCTGTGTGGAAACGGGGGGCCAATTTTTGGGTACATGGGTTTTCGGACGCGTAGCATGACCCCACAGTGGGTTTACACAGAAGAATTTTGCTCACTAGGAGTTCCCCACTGATTGTGAAACTGTACATCAAATTTTTCGAATTGCATCCCAATAATTGCTGGGAATACAAGAAAAAACACTGCGAGTCCGTATGTACTTCGTAACGATCAGCATTGATTGGTCAGTCCTTTCTCATGGTAACAACAAGTTTGACCATTGTGGGTTATAGAACGAGTTCTATCGACTTTTCTATAATCAGCAGAGCGGTTGTTAACGATATTGAGTGTCAGAGGACGCTCGTTAGCTGGAGACGGAGTGTTAATGGTGGGCTTAAGGAAACCCCTTCCCCCTATTGTAGGGAGGATTTAGGTCTTATGCAGTTAACCAGACTACGAACTGTTTGTGATTTTATTGCATTTTTTTTCTGTTGGGGGGGGGGGAAGGTGGTGTCTTCTCCGTCAGTGCATTGATGATTCCTAGGGGCGTCGATCCATGTTCGGATGGGGGGGGGGCAAAGTTGCGAAAACAACATGCCAAAATTCTTCGGCGCTGCTCTGTGCGCAAATCGTGATAGCAAAGTTTTGCGCGCAAAAGCGCACCGAATTGACAATTTTGGTTATGTTTAACGCAGTTATTTTTTATGCCGTGTTTCTGTTTAATGCTTTTATATGTGCTTTTCCAATCCTTTCAAAACATATATTTTGCAATGCATATCTATTTTTTTTTCCAGTTGTCAAAATTATTCGTGGGGGGGCGAGGCAAAATCGATATGTTTGCCCCCCCCCAAAATATTTTCATGCGGAGGTGGCCCGGGGCGATAGTGCTCCCCTATGAAAAAAACAGGATCGACGCTCTTGAATGATTCAGTTGACGATACATTTTAATTTTACGTTGAGAATATAGATTTACCCGTCAGCTGTATTGTCTTTGGAATTTAATCTTAATAATCAAATCATCTGCCTCCCTCCCCCACAAAAAAATGAAACCCCGCAATGCCGTCTGCTTGTTATCTGCCCCCAAAGAATTACTTCTATTTCCAAACTGGGCTGTATTCCCTTCTGTCATTTCCTGTCTGCATCAAATAACTTGGTATTAAACAAGAAAGAGCATCATTCTTCATCCCTCATCCCCACCCCACCATCCTCACACACACACACACACACACATCACAACAACACCATCACACTACACACACACACACACACACACATCACACACACACACATCACACTACACACACACACACCCACCTCCCACACAACACCCACCACACCCCACACCGCACACCACACACACACACACACACACACACACACACGCACCTGCACACAGCCATACACACATCACACACCACGCGAACGCCAGCACGCAACACATACATCAATCACACACACCCAAAACCCACCCACCCACTCGACACACACACACACACACACACACCAGCGCACATACACACATGCACACACACATCACACACACACACACACACACACCACACACCACACACAACACAATACACACACACACATACACATACACACATACACATACACATACACATACACAAACACACACATAAAGTCCTGAACATACCACATAAATGAATATTAGTATATAAATCATTGTATTAAATCTCATGAGATTTTAATTCTCATATTATTTGTCATACACAGTTGTTGACACAGAATTAAGATCCATAAG